>JAQZBX010035676.1:0-24479 GCA_029593785.1 Cabassous unicinctus
AAAAAAAAAAAAAAAACTTTAAGAAACCCACCTAAAAAACAAAGTATAAAAACAGTAAGACAATTGTTACATACTAGAAAATGTCTTGTACCTTTGGAACTTCATAGAACTGGGCCTGGTTACTAGCTCTGTAATTTATTTGTTTTCTGATCTTCAGCTCATGAAGCCTCAGTTTTCTCATCTGTATAGATGAGAAAAATAATGCCTACCTCATTATTTGCATCAAGATTGCTATCATAATGCACAAAGATAACTCATGCAATGCTTGGCTGATAGTAGGCACCCAGCAAATGATTCACTTATGAGTAATGGTACTTTAAGCTGATAGGATTCATTTATTCATCTAAGAACCACTTACTGAGAGCTTCTTGCCAGGTGATAGGCAACATGAAAGGACAGTCTCTAGGTTTGGAGAACTCACAGTCTGGTAGGGGAACAGCTCTCTGCTCTCCGCCCTTTTTGCTCAGCCTGCCCCTTCCACCCACAGATTCCCACTCCAGCTTTCTTTAAAGTACAACTATAGCCCAAAGCTATTTTGTATTGGAATAATATAATTCCACATGTGTGTAAATACAGTAGGTGCTTATATTCATTATCTCATGTGAGCATGACTGTAGTGCTGGTAATTATAGCCAACACTCAAGAAGTATACTATATTGATGTTCTCATCTTACTGGTGGGGAGACAGATGCAGAGAGGATGGTGCTTGCCAAATTATATCTGACTCTACAAGCCAAACCCATCCCCATGACACTCTACACTCTCTCTCCTGCTCTGGCCAGATAAAGATTTCTCCCTTAATTGTGAAGATGAGGAAACTGAGACCAGGGAGAAGAACTAACTTGCCCAAGATGGTGCTGTGAGTGACTGGCAGAGACAGGATTCGAACCCAGGTGCCTTGCCACTTGCACTTTCATTCAGTTACTCAGCGTACATGCACTGAGCAAAGAAAGACCATCAAACCCATGGAAATCCCTGCATAATAACAACAATGTTGACATAAGCCAACATTCAATGTGCACTTATCAAGCATTGCTAATTAAGTACTTGCTCAGTCTTTTCAATAATCCTAAAAGGAAGATTCTATAGGTTACAAAACCTGCCCAAGGTAACACAGCAAGAAAATGGTAGAACCAGGGTTCAAACCCAAAGTTTGCCCTCTTAGCTACTTCACACAGCAACCTCTCTGATAACAGTTTGCTGGTATATATACATGTATGTGTGTCTCTCCCACCCCCAACCCCCGCCCCCATGCAGAAAAAAATTAACATAATAGGGTTGAGCCTGCTACCTTTAGAAAGGCATGCTTTTTAGATTTGTCCTTGACTGAAATCTGGGAACTTAGTTCTTTAAATGTTCCCTATTAAGACTGGTTTGCTGTGCCTGGACTATTTGTGTGAACAATGTGGTTTATGCTGAACACCTGCTTTCCTTCAGGGAGTCTGGAATTTTGGTAGTTGCTAGGCAGAAAGTGCCTATGTGACCACCCCCCATTAAAGACCTTGGGTGTTAAGTCTCAAATGAGCTTCCTTGGGCCAGAAACACTGTACACATGGTGCTGCTGGGGGTAGGGTGCATTCTGTGTGATCCCTCATGGGAGAGAGAGTGTACAGGAATCCTGCACATGGATTCCTCCAGGCTCTGCTTGAGTCTTTTTCCCTTACCGATCTGTCTATCCACACTGTACCACTGTAATCATCTTAGCCATGACTATGACTATATGTTGAGTCCTATGACTCTTTATAGCAAATCACTGAATGTATAGGCGAACTTGGGTACCCTCAAAAACATCCCCTTACTCACAGGCTATGAAAATAATCCCTCAGATTAACCATAAAATGCACATTTAAAATTTTTTCCAATCATTCATTCAATAACTATTCATCAAGGACTTACTATGTTCCAGGGACTGTCCTTTGTGCTGGAGAAACAAAAGTAAACACAAAGACACAGTCCTTATCCCCCCCGCACATTGAACTACATTCCACTGGAAATGACACAAATTAATTACACAATAGGACAAGCATATAGTAAAATCATACATATAAACTGTGATCTGAGCTGCAACGGGAAAGTACAAAAAGTCACGATGACAAGCTGTGACAGGATTATCTAATTTAGGCTGAGTTTTCATAGAAACTTGCCTGAGGACATGATATTTGGGCTGATGTCTGAAGACCAAGTCAAGTTAACGGGGTTTAGGGAAGGTGGGGAACAGAAGAACATGACTCTATCTTCCAAGCTAGAAAGCCTGGGCCAACAGGTGAAAGGGATTAAAAGAAGGGGCAACCACACCACAGGATGGCTGTTCTTGTCATGAGGACAGCTGGAACAGCCATTAATGGGACCTTGTTGAGATGTCTGGAAAGAGGCATCTTCTGGAATGTTCTGAAAGCCTCAGGAAGCTCTTTGTAGGGTAGATCTTGGCCCAGCATTTTGAAAGACCTACCAGAATGGTAAACAACTATGTTCTTCATTGCTATGTAATTTTAAATTAGATCCTTCATTCTTGTGTTGCTGACAGAAGATCGTCACGCCTGGGTCATCTCAGCCAGCACTAGCTCTTCCACAGTGGAAACCAGGGCATCCTGTCATTGAATAATTGCAGCTTGCCTCTTGAAATGCAGATGTGCAGTCAATGGAGAGGATTTAATTTGTGGAGGGGCAAAGAGGGAAAAGATCAAGGGAGTCAAAGTAGCTGCAGTCTTTCTCTTTGTCTCTCTTGAGTCTTGGTCAGTCAAAGGACCGAGGTAATTTTGTCTGTATTTCAAAGGGAACTGGGCTCAGATGCCTGAGTATTTTTAAGGGAGTTGAATAGGACAGGGGTACAGATAGGCTGGGGACCAATGCAAAAATAGCCTTAGGGGTTGGGAGAGGGAGATGAGGAGCTGTGAGCCTTCCCTTCCCCTTCACCACCACAAATCCTGACACATACCTGACTGAAGTGACACGCGGTCAGGCTGTGGAGTAGGAAGCTCTAGAGTGTTGGACGGGAAACAGAGAGAGCCTGGGGAGGACTCCCTAAACAGTAATGGGTAGGAAGGAAGAAAAGCCCTGTGCTCACAGGCCTTCTAGAATGTTCCGAAGTCAGGACTTTATAAGTCTGCCCCCAATGAGTTTGCTTGGTTACTGCTATTGTCTATTATGGAGAATGAATCCTATCATCTTTCTTTTTAAAAGAGAACAGATTCAACACCTATTATGTGCCAGGCACTAAGTGCTTTTGGCATATAATTTAATTCTCAGAACAAATCTATAAGTAGTTGTTTAATTCCTGTTTTTAGATTTGGAAATGGGTTCATTTATGTACTTTTTTTCCCTATGGACATCAAATGCTGTGTGCCTTATATTGTATCAAGGACTTTACAGACATTATTTCATTTAATCTTTATAATAAAGGAATCTTCACTCTATAAAAGAGAAAACTCACATTCAGCATTCCTGTTCCCATGTATTGAGCCCTCCTAAGAGCCAGGCACTAAGCAGGCTGTCCAGGACCACACAGCTTACATCTCAGGGAAAAGTGAGGAAATAGGAAGATGAATGTCAGGAGCATAAAGTAAGATAGAGAGTTGAATAAATAAATGAATGAGTGAGTGAGCTGGGTAAATTAATAAATAAAGACAATAGTTGGTGAATAGAAAAGCAGGCTAACAGTGGAAAGAACAATATATTCTCACAGGGACAGCTGAATATTTTCAAACTCATTTCTAGCATAGCCTAACCACATGAAACCCAAAACATCATTTGGCACAGATGACAAAAAGTCATCAACTAGGAGAGGCCAGTAAAATGAGGAAAGAAACTCATTTTGTTCAGACTTGTTTTAGCTATGGTTTAACACAGTTTAGGACCATGGTCATAAAGCCCTCAGGAACAATCTAATGTGCTTGAAAGTATCATATTAAATTACATTTCATTACATTTTGCCCAAACAGCATAGCAGTATCTGTGTACAATACTTGTAACAGAATGCAAAAACGTGGCTTGTATTTGCATCCTATTAACCTATTTAAAATCCCAAACAGAAGATGAATTGGAATCTTTTGCAGTCTAATGCATTAGAATGCAAAATGTGGAAATATAAGGTAGCATTAAACAACTGCAAATATAGTAACAGGCACTGTAAGAGTAACACCGTGATTTTAGATTGTATTAAGTTCACATAGTTTTGTCCACAACACTACACTTTAGTAACAAATGCTGGTTTGAAGTATAAAATGGCTTTAGGAAAATACAAATTTTGCTGCCCAATATTCCACTAAAATGAATTAACCTTATTTTGAAAATAAAATATACATAGATTAAATAATGTGAAGAGGAAGTTCACGTTGACTCCTTTCTGGGACATAGTAAATGCTCAACGAGTAACTATTGTGAAATTAGATTCATATTTCATTCATTCTCCAAAAATTCATTAGTAACTACCAAGAGCCAAGCACTAGACTATTCATACAAAAGTACAAAGGTAATCATTAGCCATGATTGCCTCCCCAAGTGATCCACAGTCTTGTGGAGGGAATATATTAATATAATATGATACGATACGATATGATACAATATAATATAACATAATATAACATAACATAACATAACATAACATAACATAATATAATATAATGTAATACAAGCTATAATTTGATGTGTAAAAGATACCAGGGGAGCAGGGGAAATGGAGAGGTCATGTTTATGTCTGCCAGAGCTGAGGCCAACCTCACATGAGGCTACGTGGTCAATGAAGGTATATTTCAGGAAATAAGATAACCCAGGAACTTCTTCTCAAGTTGATATTCTCCACCCTTTGTTAAACTTGAGGGGTTTTGGTTCTGTTTCACTAAACGAGCCATCAGATTTCCCGATAGAGGGTTCAAAGTTTCATGGAAGAGAAACATTTGTGCTTAACCTTGAAGAATGAGAGAAGGAAGGACATTCCCTGGCAGATGGATCAGCAACTGCAAAAGCACCTATGAGAAATTATTGTGACTAGGGTGTAGGGTGTAAATAATAGATATATGCTTGATAATATTAATTGTTAACATGATTTTTTTTTAGATTCCATGCTCAGAAGAAACAGTAAAGGCCTTATGATTCAGCACTGACATTAGGCAACACTATGACCTAGGGGTGAAAGGCGCCCCACATTTTCAGAGTGCTAATTATGTGCCAGGAAAGATGAACAGGACTTTAGAAGCAGCATCTCAGTTTTCGTAACCATTCTTTAGGGTGGTTATCATCATCCCTGCTTAAAGATGAGGAAACTATGTCACAGAGAAATTGAACACTTTTTCCAACGTTTTATAGGAAAGAAGCCTTCCTTCATTAATTTTACCTATTTCCTCAGTAGCAATTTCCATTGTAAACCACTGCCTTTGGAAACTTTAAGATCAGGAAATGGAGGCTGAGAGACTCCAAGTGACTTGCCTAAGGTCACCCAGCAAGTTTGTGGCAAAGCTTGGGCATGAACCCCAGTCTTCCAATTCCCCTTCTAGAGTTCCCCCAATACGTCAGGCTGTCTCTCGGGGCCCTCACTTCTCCAGTTACAGCTTGTACAAACAAGGGAGGCAGTGCAGTGATAGATGGTGCCTAGGAGCTATTTTAATAGCCCTGCTGTTTTGCTGAAGAAACACAGATGCTGTGATTTGCTTCCTCTGATGCCTGCAGCCAGGTTACTGCTCAGGGAGCCACCAGATGTTGCTATTTCCAAAAGATACCTGAAAGCAGCCAAGCTCCTAAGGATACTCAGGAAGGACTACCAGGACATCACAGCCCCATGACATTCATTAGTAGCCACCCTAACATGCTTACATAGGAACTCAACCCATCTGGCTCAAGACCCCTCAGAAAATGGATGATAAATGAATTCTGGATTTTAGGACTCTCCAGCTTCATGGAGGTTGGCTCAAGACCCAATTTAAGGCCAGCCATGCCTTATGGCCAAGTCTGACTCTACAAAGTAGGACAAGAAAAGAATGGAAAAAAAAAGGAAGGAATTGATCATGACTGCATTACCACCACTGTGTTTGGTGTCTAATGGATGATTTCTCATTTAATCTTTACAACTGTCTTAAGAAGTTGTTATGATCTCTATTTTATAGATGAGCAAATTCAGGTAAGAAAGGCAAAGAAACTCATCAAACTGTAATATAGTTAACCTGGGGTAAAGAAGGAGTTTGATCATTGGTCTTCCCACACCTGTACTCTTTCCTGGACAATGGCAGGAAAGATGATTTACAATACTTAGCGTATTATACTCCTTCAGGTAAAATAAGTGACTCTAAAATCCGTTGGGTACATCACTCCTTATCCCACCCCTATTCTTTCTATGATACCCATCTTCTCAGAAGGGCTCTGTGCCTCCAATCGCTCTGGCTCAAGAGCTTTCGTGCTCATTTATTTGGGGATGAGGGAGGAGAGTCAGAGGGAGGCAGAGGCTGAGACTCATCCAGAATCCATTTTCATAAATGAGAACCTTTTTCAGTGAAATAAATTTCCCACCTATGGTATCTCTGTATCTCAATTGGCATCTACCATTTCTTGATTATCACTGTGGGTTGTAATGTACACTCTATTAAATGGGCAATAAACACAGCAAGGGTTATTGCTGCACATAATAGCTAACAGAGATCTTGTCTTCTTCCCTATTTCAGAGACTTCCACACCTTCCTCCTACACCCTTTCCATTACCTTACTAAAAGAAAAAAAGCCAGAAATATGCCCTAATCTGTGCATAAAGTCTCACCATTCATTAACAAATGAATGCTTCATCACTGCTCTTCCTCCAGTGTCTCCATCTCAGAAAATGCATCTCCATTCATCCAACTGTTCAAGCCAGCAACCTGGGGTGATCCTTGGCCACTCCCTCTTCTTCACTGCTCCCATCTAATCCATCACAAAATCCATTCAAATCCATTCCTGAATGTTTCCAAAATTCATCTTCACTGTCACCATACTAGTCCAAATGGCTAGTGTTTTCTTTCCTTATATAACACAGGTCTCTCTAGTTTGAACATCCCTTACCACCCCCACACCCCAAATCCATTCTCCAGTTGGTAACCAGAAGGATCTTTTTAAAAACATCAATTTGAATGTGCCACTTTTCCTGTTCTTAAAACCATTCAGTGGATGCTACTGTGGCTACACTTACTGTGCTAAGTGTTTTTCATTGATTATTAAAGTATACCCAAATTTTCCTTTTTCAGATGAAACATCTCCAATGTATTCATCTCTCCATTCCCATGCCATGCTTTCCAATCCTTTCACTATCTGTTTGACCTGTTCCAGGTAACTTCCAGGTTGTGTTAAATTCCTCTTTTTGTTCCTTTGGACTGAAACTTGGAAATTCTTTGCTCTGAATTATATCTGAGTGGGTGGGTGCCTAGATGGTAGGATCTGAAGGATACCTGTCCTAAAATAGCTCCCTATTTCCAAATCACTCCCTTGCCTAAGACCCTGCTCTGACTCCTGCCCTCCACCCCACTGCTTCCAGGAAAAAAGTCCCAATTTATTAGGTGGGCACAAAGTTCTCATTGGCCTGATATCTACCCATTATTCTGGCTTCATTTCTTGCCATAGTGCCCCTAATACACACCCCCTCCATTCACACTGCCTCACCTCTCCTGCATTTAATATTCGAGCAGTCTTATTTTTACATCACCACCACCACTATTAGCATCTCTACCACCAAAGTCACAATCACCACCATCACCACCATCACCACCATCACCACCACCAGTACCAATGAATTTTTGAGTGTTTACTCTGTGCCAGCCACTGTGCTAAGCCTTTACATATTTTATCACATTAAGCATCACAAAGTCACATAACTAATGACTAGAAGAACTGGGTTTAAACCAAGTCACTATACCTCCAGAGCCCAGGCCTTAACCACTATTCCCCTCCTCTATTACTTGTAGCTCTCAACATCCTATGCTGCTCCCCCGCTGCCCTGACTGCTTTCCATAGACTGTGTTTGGTATTGCTGTTCTTTCTGCATGCTGGTCTCTTCCATTTTGCCTTCCTGTCAAACTCCCATTCATCCTTTAAAATCCTCTGAATATTGCCATACTCTTGAAATTACACACACACACAAATTGCTTTCTAAAAGAGCTAAATCGATTTCCAATATTATAGGCATTCAGGAATTATAGGCATTCATACCTAATTCTAGAACCTGTTTTTTTGAAATTTATAACTTAATTATAATATTTATCTTCTTTACTGTCATAAATTTAATAAGACAGTTATCAAGACTAATTCCTGAAAAACCCACTATTTAGTGAGAAAAACAATAATCACATACCTAACATTTTTTGAAGACTTACAACATACCATGCACTATTCTCAGTATTTTACATATTTTAGTATTGGCAATAGTCACGTAACTTGATCCAGTAAATTTCACTTTTAGGAATTCATTCAAAAGAAATGATCAGAAATGCATGCAAAAACTGATTTATTCATTCATCAAATACATGGACTGTCTATCATATGCCCTGCACCAAGACAGACCGGATATTCATTGAATTTTTTATTTTAAGTCAAAAACTTTGAAACAGCCTAAGTATCCACCAATACGGGCTATATACCATGGAACATAGAACTTTAATATTTTCAAAGAAAATTCAATGACATTGAATAATGCCATTTAAAAGAATTTGGATACCAAACTGTGCATAAAATATAATCCCAATATTTTTCACATATTTTATTTTAGTACATTTACATGAAAGAAAATTCTGGAAGGAAATACAACAGAAAGTTGATAATGATTTATTTGGATAATAGAATCATAGGCAGTTTTAATTTTTACCTTGCGTTTTAGTAAATATGGTCTCAAATTTATATAATGAGTATATATTAGCTTTGAGAGCAGGGAAAAAAAAAACAACTGGTGTGATTGAGAGATTCAGAAAGTACAGAAATATATTCTTCCAACATGTCAAAAGGAAATACTTTCCTTTACCTGACCCAAAAAGAGATATAATAAGATGTGGTGGAAAAGAGCAAAGGCTTTGGAGTCCCACAGCTGGCTCTTTGGCATTGCTGCTTATCAGCTATGCTGCCTCAAACAAAATCCCACATCTCTCTGGTCTCAGGTGTCTCATCCAAAAAAACTCCACAACCTGGCATGTTACAGAAGCTTAAGAAAACATGAGATCCTTTCCTTAAAACCCAGTCGCTGTTTCCAAGATCCTCTGGGGGATTTTTCTAGCAATTCTCCTAAATTCAAACCAAGCATTGGAAACACTAAGCCTGGAAAATGTCTAAGTAAAAAGCAAAACAGCTAAGTGATGGTTTAGGCCTCAGACTCTGGCTCCATCTCCAGAAATGAAAAGCAGCATTCCACTAAGTGACTTTGATCTCGGCTGTGATGCCAGGGAAAGGGGTGTCCATGCTACCAGTTCCGATAACATGAAGAGCCCTGGACCGTCTATCCTTCTCTGATTTTCCATCCTGATTGTAGGATACATGGAACAACTGCATTTATTTATTTATTTTTAATTTATTTATTTTTGTTTTTTTAATTTATCCCCCCTTTGCTGCTTGTGCTTGCTGTGTCCATTTTGCTTTGCGTTTTTCTGTGTCTGCTTGTCTCCCTCTGTTGCATCATCTTGCTGCTCCAGCTCACTGCACCGCGCCGGCCGGCTTGCCTTCACCAGGAGGCCTCGGGAATCAAACCCAGGGTCTCCCCTATGGTAAACTGGAGCCCAACCAATTGAGCCACAGCCGCTTCCCCATGCATTTATAATTGGTGATTTTGTCATCTAAAGTTCACCAGATTTGTAGTCAATTATTGGCTAAAAAATTTATTATTTGCAATATATTATTAGTTTATTATGGCTCATTGCCCTAAAATACTTCGTTTAAT
The DNA here is from genome assembly GCA_029593785.1 of Cabassous unicinctus. Classification (NCBI taxonomy): domain Eukaryota; kingdom Metazoa; phylum Chordata; class Mammalia; order Cingulata; family Chlamyphoridae; genus Cabassous; species Cabassous unicinctus. Next base: position 9,869 of record JAQZBX010035676.1, read on the forward strand.
CCTTTGCAGGTCCTTAAACACAAATATGGCAGCTATTAGCAACCTCTTCAGTCAGGCATAAAATTGTACCCAGAGGCCTCATAAACAATAGAGTGCTTTGGAAAGATTAAATCAGTGTACACAGCTGTGAAGGAGGCCATTAGGAAATGCATTATCATTCTGTTTACTGTTACATTGTGTGCCACTCTGCTCTTGTGGCTCCATCAGCTGGCCTCGCCCTTGCCCTGTAAGTGGAAGAGCCACCGCGGCTTACCATGTAAGAGGAAGCCACTCAGAGAGGTGGGAGCCCCATGTCTCTGTGTGAGGTTAAGGGAACCTGGGTGCTGTCAGAGACAGTCCTCCTGGAAAAAGCCTAGAGTCGCAGTGTTTACCTCCTTCACTGAGAGACAGGTGTGGAGGGATGGTTTCTGTCATACAAGACTTCCTGGAAGATACTAATTTCAAATAAAAAAATTGTTTTTCCTTTTTGCTTTTGAGTCTTTATTCAAAATGTCTGCTGCCTCCAGAAAGAGGAATGAGTTAAGAAAACCCATCATTTATGATGTGCCCAGTATGCGTTGGGCTCGCTCAGATAGCCATTTGATCATTCAACACGGCATTTTGTGGTTCGTGCTGGGGCATAGAAGAGTTAGAAGGGGCTCAGGATCTGGTGGGGGAGGCAAAGAAACAGTTCATGTGCATCCAACGTGATGTGTCTAGAGCAGGGCTTCCTGGAGGAAGGGATATCTGAGTTAAGCTTTGAAAGACACAGAAAAAGGACAGGCAACAAGAAGTATGAGGAGTTGTAAGGATGGGAGAGAGAAATGCTTTCCAGGCTGAGGGGTCTGCATGTGTAAAGGCAGAGAAATGTGGAATAGGAAGCTATCTTACTTCAATAAGTCATTCCAACAACCCTGCTGGATGGATTTACAGAAGAGCCACTTTCCTCCCCAGCCCTTATTCCCCGACTGTGGGCAGCTCGTATTGTTCTGTGGAGGCAAGATAGCACAAAGGCAAGAATGTAGGCTTATCCAGTTGAGTTTAAATTCCCTTTGGTCATTAACCAAGTGGGTCATCTTGGACAAGTCACTTCTCTGAGCTTCAGTTTCCTGCCTGCAAAATGGGGCTAATAATATCTCCTAGGGTTCCTGTGAGGTTTATATGAGATAGTATTTAAAAAGCACCTAGGGTGTTATCTTGCACAGTAGGGCCTCAAAAATTATTGCTTTCCTTCTTCCTATCCTTAGGCATCAGTTCAAAATCTGTCTCTCTCAGAAATCCTTCCCTGATGCACCGATTTAGAAATTCCCTAAGGGCAGGGACATATCCTATATTGGTATTTACCAGCAAAACTTTGCACACAGAAGGCTTTGGGGAAAGAGCAAATTGAATTAACTTGGCTTTCTACCCTGCTCACCTAAAATCTTCCCTAACATACCTTCTCAAGCTCTCCTCCTCCCATAATGGAGCACCCTGAGCTCTGGGATACCGCTCACGTTTTCTTTCACTTAGAAGGCTGTGGGAGGGAAGAGACAGGGATAGCAATGATTGACTTCTTCGGAAATACTTCCTCATGAATTGCGTGTTGGAAGAAGCAAGGATCTGATCAGGTTTGACCCTCCTAGGAAGCTATCTAACCCTCTATACAACGTGTACCCAATGCTCTAGTCATAATTACTTTCTACCGGTTCCCTGAACCCACCATCACTTTCCAATCTAATCTTAGTATTTGCCACAATTCCTTCTAGGACTAGAACTCTCTCCTGCCATTCAAAACTCCAATTCCTCCCTTAACACCCAAACATCACCATTTTTAATTCTCAGTGAGGGTTACTCGCTCTGTGATCCTACAGGCCAGCGTTTATACTTTTATTTTACATCTAACACATAGTAATAATTGATTGACACATTTCCCCTACTATACTGCGACATGCTAAAGGACAGGGGGCATGCTTTTTACGTCTTTTTGTATTCCCAGTATTTAGAATAAAGTAGGCACACAGTAAACCTCTGGTGAATGAATGAATGAATCTCAACATCCCTTGAAGGAGAATTCCTCCAGGAAACCCAGGCACAAGGAAACCAGCATAGCATTTGGCAGAGGCTGCAGTGTTAATGGCAATGGCTTGAAGTAATCATTGCAGAATTCTTTAGCCCTTTCCTTTCTGAAAGTTGGGTCCAGAGAAGCACGAATAAAGTCCTGACATGGTGATTCCATGTGGGCTTCCCCTCTCCACTCAGCCCACCAGATCATTTATCCAGTCTCTCTCCATGAATTGGTAATTTTCTGTTTGTCCCCTGCCTCATCCATTCTTCCCCTTCTCTGCTCTACTCTGTGACTGGGGAGACTAGCTCCTATGGACTGCCTCACGGGGCCTCCCTTACCTTCTGGCTCCTGGCTGGGCTTTGCCAGAGGGAAGCTCTGACAGGAAGTCAAGGGCAGAAAGAGAGAGAGCCTGGGGTATATCTTCTCTGCTGTAGCTGTGTCCATCCTGGACTGCCGGGCCCAGCGGCCTCTTCTCCACAGCTCTGATTGGCTCAGATAACACTATTTCTTCCCTTTGCTCCTTCAAGTCTGGAAGTGGAAGTAGTTTCCCACTGTCTTTGGTGCCTCACCACCCCTTGATCCCTTAATTCTGCCTTCAGCTCTGCACATGGTCCCTTCATTATAGTCTCCATCTGAGAGGTTAACTCTGCTCCTGACAAATACACCTCCCACAGTGATACATCTCTCACGGGTATCATCAGGGAAGAGCAACTCTTGTATTGTCTTATTTAGGATGACCACCAGGGCATCTCCAGGTTAAATCTGAATGAGGAAACCACTTATTTGTGAGGCTTTGGGATGGAAGAAGCATCCTTGTGATGAGCAATAATCTTGAGGGGCAGTTTGACAATAATCTTAATCTGATGGTTAGAGCAGTGATGCATATTGTGCTGTATATTGGGGCTGGTTTGGGGCTTGGCAGGGATGGAGTGACAGACAAGAGGAAGGCAAAGAGATGGGTGGGGATAAAAGCGGGCTGATGGATTTTTCAGTCTTGCATCCAATTTCTGGTGGTCATGCGGATCTGATCCTCTATCTCTTCTGGCAGACACCACAGTCATGTAGAAAGAGAATGAGTTCTGCAGAGAATAGGGAGATTTGAGTTTAAGCCAGACTGGATCACATGCTAACTGTTGTTCAGCTTTGGACAAGTGAGAACATCTCTGAGCCTCAGGTTTTGATATCCATATAATGGGATGATATGCCTCCTTTTATAGTAAAGAGAAGTAAATTATTTTAAAGTGTGTGAAAGAGCCTATCACAGTGCTTCCAACAGAACAAGAGCTATATTAAAGGTAGTTTTCTTTTCTCTGACTTCTGATTAATGAATATATGTCTAATGAATGAATGAATGACTTGTCTTTCAACAATCTTTTTTTTTTACATCTGAGGTTGAGCTAAAATCTACCTTCCTATAATTTTTACCCTTTGGACTTAGTCCTGCCCTCTAAACCCAAACAGAATAAATCAACTTGCTCTTCTAAATGAAAACCCTTCAAATATTCCTGTTTAATAAATTGAATAAATAGACTCCACTTTAATAAATTTGCCCCAGGTCTGCAGGCCTTTGCAAGGCAGGCAAATATAAATGAAGATGCTGTCTGCACATGAAATGCTTTGTAGAGCACGTGACTGCTGCGCTGCCCCAGAGATTGTGGGGGATGTGGGGAAGGGCACTGAAGATGAGTGGATGGTGGTGGTCAGAAGTATAAGCTTTAGCCTTTCTAAAGCAAATCATAACTTGATTTGATGCATCATGCATTTTTAAAAATCAACCCTTCCTTTCCTCCCTCTCCTTTATTTCTTCCCTCCTTTGATCATTTATTAAAAATAAACTGAATATGTACTCTGTGCCATGTGATCTGCTAAGTTCTTCACATGCACATCTCATTATCTCATTCAGTCCTTCCTTAAGGGAGACATAATATTAGTATCTCCATTGCACAAATGAAGAAACTTTGGCTTTGAAAGAGAAACATTTTACCCAAAGCACACATAGCTACCAGTAACAGCTGGATCTCATAGCCAGGTAGGTTTGTCTAGTGAGTACTACTCTATAAATCTACTGATGACCAACGAGAATAGTAGATAGAGAAGGCAACACACGCACACACACACACAAGCACACCCATGCACACACACAGACACACTACATTAGCCGTAAAGGGTTTTTTCCAGGCAAAGAGGAGAGCCTGAGCACAGGTATGGAAATACCTAAGAATCTGTCTGCTTTGTGAAATGGTTAGTGGTTTGACATGCCTGAAGCACATGGTACTTGGCTGAGTCTGGTAGGAGATGGGGTTAGATAGGTAGGCTGGGACCCAAGTGTGAAGCAGATTAATATGACACAGAGCTGAGGAGCTTGGGCTGCATACAGCTGTGATAATGTGGCTCGGGGAACAGTCATTGCTATTCCTCCAAGGTTTAAGACAGATTTTATTGACTTCCTTGTTCAGTGGTCTGGCTGCCCATCTACCATTACACAGCTGTTACTCGAGGAATTCTGGGACCATTTTTCTAGGTTCACACAGAACTAGCTAAAAACAGGATATTCAGCTTTTAAATCAGTTGGAGGGAGGAAAAAAAAAATAAAGATAAGGAATCCCATATAGAAAAAGAAAACAAAGGAAGCCCCAAAAAAGCATTAAGAAGAGAAAGCATAAAACAAAAAGACAGGAATAAGACCAAACATATCAGTTATGATAGTAAATATAAATGGTTTAAGTTCCCCTAATAAAAGATAAAGTTTTCCAGACTGGGTTAAAAGCAAAATGCTGCTTATAAGAGACAAGCAGGAAAAACAAACCAAGAGAGAAAAGGCCCAGGGGTTGGGGGGTGGCTAGGCAAATATTTATCACGCATACAAAACACATAAAAATAAAGAGGTAATTGGCAATATTACAAAGTAGAATTCAGGGTAAAAACCATTATATGAGACAAGGAAGATAATTTTATATTGATAAAAGGCATATTTCACAATGAAGCGATAAGAGATGTGTCATTACATAACGCCAAAAATATAAAGCAAAAACTCTTAGAAATAAAAGGAGATGGTGATAGAAATAACCTTCCTGATATTGACTTTAACAACAAAAAGACAAAAATAGAATACTATCGTTAATAATTTATATACACACGTATTAGTCAGCCAAAGGGGTGGTGATGCAAAGTACCAGAAACCTCCTGGCTTTTATAAAGGGTATGTATTTAGGGTAAAAGCTTACAGTTACAAGGCCCTAAAGAGCCAACTCAAGGCTGCTTTCTCACCCAAGTCAGTTGCCACATGTTGAAGCAAGATGGCGGGCCATCTCTGTCTGGTCTGTCCTTCCTTCTTCCTCTTAAGGCTCCGTGGGTCCAACTTCTTCTGATCTCAGCTGTAGGTTGGCATAGGGCTTGTCTTTCAGGGCTTCCTATATCAGTCTGGCATAAGGCTCTTACTTTCCAGGCCTTATCAGCTCAGCTGCTCTGTTCTCTTCAGCTGCAAACTATGAGGCCAATGACTCGTCTCTCCCTTGGGTGGTAGGATCAAAGTTCTGTCCTCTGACATCTATGGAGCTCTCTCTCTTCCCGTGTCTTCCTCTGTGTGTCTTCTTGAGTGAGTGTCCATTTATATCAGCCCACCAAGGGGTGGGGCTTAACCTGAGTCATGCCCTACTGATGTGGTCGAATCAAAGCCCTAATCTTTTATTAAGTAAACTTAAAACCTTTGAACTTAATATAATCAAAGGGTATCACACCCAGAAGAACAGAACAGTTTACAAACATAATTTTTCTTTTTTTGAAACTGCCACAACACATCTCTAAAAAAATTGCTAAAACCTAACTTAATCGAGTGTTCCAGACATTGTTCTAAATATTTTACATGTACTATTATCTCATTTAATCCTCACACTATTGAGGCAAGAAGTTATCATCCCTGAATTAAAGAAAACTGAAGCATAGGTGGATAATTAACTTACCCAAGATTACAGCAGAACTGCACAGCCAGGAAGAGATAGAGTCTGGCTCTAAACTGAGTGGTAAAACCAACAGAATCCAAAACAACCATTATGTTAAATGATGTACAAAGAAAGTATGTACATCCTTTTAAAGCACACTAGGACATTGAACATCTAAAGCGGTCATATATCAGGCTACAGAGAAAATCTCAAAGCTATCCAAACTGGACAAATAATCCAATGTATCTGAACCCACTGTAGTAAAACTAGACATTAATGGCACTAAAACCCCACCAAGTTAGCACAGGCACAGGAACATACACACACAACTTAGACCAGGCAGAGAAATGGGATACTGAAATTCTAAACCAAACATTTGCAAACCAATTCCATCAGCTTATTCTAGAATTATTCATCATAAGCAAATGAGATTTATCCTGGACGGTAAGGAAAAATTTATTAATATAACGCCTCTTACCAGTAATTTCAAGGAGAAAACTGTGTGGTCATCTTGATAGTTCAATTGCTTTCACTGAGTCACAGCTTTGGGGCAAAGCTGGTAGTGTTAGGAAGAAGTCTAGGACAGGAAAATGGAGCTATTATACCATATGTATTACCAAAAAACAATTACTCTAGCACAAGCAACAATGCAGAAGTTATCAGGAATAAGGCAGTGGTGTCCAAGCCAGACTAAGAGCAAATGAGGTCAGGTTGAAAGAACCTAAGTGGATTCTGAACTTCCCCCAATCAAAGCTAATCTGAGAGTTTGAACTGGATATGAAACTGCATGTGGTGGCCACGGGCAGGGTGGCAGTGGTGGAGGTGGTGGTGGGTGTGTGTGTGGAGAAGCGTGTAGCTATCCATTTCCCAGTATTGGGAAGAGGATGCTGATGAGGTTAGGCACTTAGCAGGGCATGGAAATCCCAGCAGGGTCCACTCCAGGATGTAACCCTCACACCTGAAAGAAGAAAATGCTAAGTCAAGATTCGAACTCTTGTTTGAAGATATTTGTAAGAAGTTAGATGTTACCTCAAACACTTTGTTTCTGCAATATTCTAGACTTTGAGCAGCTGTTCTCTTGAAAATGTGCTTGTTTATTGTGCAGCTAAAACTTGGGACAGGATGCTGGAGAAGTCAGAGGAATTTATGTTTCTCAAAAGGGTTCCTTCTCTGGAATACCAGTCCTGGAGCATCATGTAACAAGAAGTGGTCACAAAAAGTCAGCAGAAGCCCCAGGAAAGCTTCTGTGGAAAGCTTTCTAGGGCCAGTGCGGGGCTGATCAGGTGTGATGCACTAACCACTGTACCTGTGAGAGAGGACTCAGGCAGGAAGGGTCCCGCTTCGCCTCTGTCTACCTGTCTTCCACCTTGCTCTCCCCACGGTTCACTCTCACTCTACACAAGATACTTTGACACTTGTAAGTAAAAATACAAAGCTAATAAAATAAAACAAAGCAATAAACCACAATCTAAAGGAGGCCACCTATTCCTTCAGAACTTCAGGCTCAACAGGCTCTGGCGGTTGGAGACAGGGTCCCAGAGTCTCAGCATGTGGAAGGCAAGCAGGGATTGAGAAATCTTCTCAGTGACAGAGAAGAAACTACCCTCAAGAACAGGACACAGGCAATTAAGGATCAGGTCAATTGAATTCCCAGGTGGGTACACTCATATTTCTTTATTATGTCTATTTTTCCCAATTAAAAATAGCAGGTCCTTTGTGGACAGTTTGAAAAATCCCAGCAACGCCCAGAATTAACATCCGGTGATATTTTTGCTCCTTTCATTCTGGTAGTTTTTCCCCCGCATCTGTTTATAAAGATGAGCATATATGCGTATGTACATACTTATAAAAACAAATTGAAAGCAAAATTTATGTTTCCTATCCTAGTTTACTCTTTAACATTATTTCATCATCGTGTATGTGGAAGGGAAAATTTTATTGAAGAAATGAGTGTCAAAGGAGCTGATAGTGAGATACAGAAAGCAAAGCAGTCTTAGGCTCAGCTGCTAGAGGTCCTTGTTGAAATGAGGGCAGCAAGTGGGGCAGGCTCCAGGAAGGAGTGAACAGGAGAGGAGGAAGCAGACACAGTGCCTCTGGCCAAACAACTCAAGGAGATTCTCTGAGCAGAGAAGGGGGAGAACCATGGCAGAGGGCAGAGGGGATTCAGGCAGAAAAGGATAACAGAAAGGGCATGCACTTGTAAGCAGCCCTCCTGATTTGCACCTCAGCTCAGCCACTTACAAACCACCAGACCTCACACAGACTGTGAGGTGGGGGTTAATCAGCCCATGACAGCTTGGCATTGGATTTGATTTTCACAATTCCTGGAAAAGAAACTGAGGCTCAGTGATGGGAAACAATTTACCCAATGGCACACTGTAGGAAGTGGCAGAGCTGGGATTTACTCTCAGGATCACCCACTTCCAGACAATTTTGTTTTTCAATGACTATAACTTGACGGCATACTTAATTAGTTCCTAATACATTTATGTCTTCTAAATCATAGCCAAAATCTTTTATTCTTAACCACGAGACCCCATGGCCTCTCCTGAGGTGCTGGACTGTGACCCTGAGGGCTTGTATAGAGACCTGTGGCCTGGCTGGGGGTATTGGACTGGTCTCCAACAAACTAATGCAACTGCACATTCCATTAGTGATACACCTCCCAGATGCGAGTGCCTGCTTTGCCTTCTGTATCTCACACTATCTTGCTTCCCAGTATCATTCCACCCTCCCCCCCTCCATTTGACTGAGTGGTCTGACCTAGAATGACTATGCATGATTTGAAATTTAAGCATTCCTCTTCAAATCTCTAAGAAGAATTGTGTCTCTCTAATAATGCTCCCAGTGGCTCCGTGCCCATTCCTTTTCATTTCTGCTAGTTGCTTTTAAGTTCAGTTTTCCTTCTACCCTCTGCAAGTTCCCCAAGGCTTAGCTGTAGAGATGGGGCTCACTCAAGACCCAATCAATTCCAACATTCAATTAAGCTAATTAAGTTCAGGTTGCCATCAATATATTTCTTAATTATGGTTTAAACACAGGTAAAACCTGGAATTGTTCATCAACAGCCCTTAGCCTCAGCTGAAAGCTAGCAGCTACCATTAAGAATTCCCACAGGTCAAATCGAGGTTCTGACAATAGTTAGAAAGACCACATGTGTATTTGCATTGGATTTGCATATATCTACATAGGTTAGTCTCTTCGCAGTAGATTTCCAATTAAAATGTTATTATTTTGGCCTTGAAGTTGTTGTTTCCTGATTCTCCTATTCCCTAGTACCATCAGCAACACCTGTTCACTTTGACTTCGATTTCTGTGTGAGAGGACAAGACAGTGAAGAGAAAGGACAGCCCAGCCATGAGCCACAGGCAACAGTGAGCTCCAACTATTAGAACACACCTCTGAAATGGGCTGACCTAGCAATTGAAAGGTTTTTGTCTAATGGAGAGAAGTCTCCAGGGTATTTGGGAGAAATGTTAGAATGGCTGTAGACTGTTGAGCAGAAGAGGAATAGAATTGTATTGGGTGGCTGGGCTGGTCTCCATTTCTCCTTTCCTACTACCCTCTGGCCTTGTTCCTGGCTGAAGCACTTTTCTCCCAATAAGTCTTTTGCCTATAAAACATAAATACCAGAAAAGTCTTTCTGAAACACAAAATCTGGTCATTCCATTCTCCTGCTTCCAATGTTTCCCCAATGCTATTTTTGTAAAAGCTACACTCCTAGCCTGATATACAAGCCCCTTCACGTTAGGTTGCCCATCTCTTGGCACCACTTTGCATTGTAGGTTCCAGGCAAAGTGAACCACCTGGTTCCTTAAACCTACCAGATGCCTTCACATCTCTAGGCCTTTACAGGTACTGCTCCCTCCAGCCATCAGAACTTATTTTGTCCTGACATCCCACTAATGGCTAACTCCCTCTCAGCCTTCCCAATTTAGCTTCTCACACTGAAAAGTCTTTCCTAATTGCCTCCTCCCACATCCATGTTTCAAATACTCCTGGTTTTTACTGTGACTCCTTATGTTTCCCTCCTTCCCCCAATGGTAAAACTCAGGAGAGATTCTGGGAATTCTGAGTGCTCCAGAGAGGACCACCCTTCTCCCAGTCCCTATTCCAACATACAGAGATGGGTCCACCCAAGGACACCACCTCTCCTCTGTTCATCATTCAGCATCTCATCACTGCCTTGAGGTCATTAGGAATAATGTCATAAAAGCAAAGTCAGGACTCCAGGCTATCCATCAACTCCAGACTCAAATGCCTATATGGTTCTGTGAGCAATGGAGCAACCTGGACTTCTCTCCCCACCCCAGCACTTGTCCCTGTTCTATTTTTATCCATTACATTCATTACATTTATTATCTTCTGATGCTGTATATTTTTACCTGTCTTATCCCTTCCCCAGAATGTAAACTCCATGAAGGCAGGGAACCTAGTCTGCTTTATTCATTGTGGTATCCCCACCACCTAGAAAAGTGCTTGGCACATAGTATGTATTTAACAAATATTTGTTGAATGAATGAATCTTAGTACTTATTACATTATAATTAGTAGACTGTAAGTTACTTGAGGGCTACTGGTAGCGTAGCTTACCCCTTTATCAAATGGAATCAAAGAATAATAGAGTATTTGTTTATGTAATATGTATATAATTAATTTATTTGTGAATTAAATAAATTTATATACATATTATTTATATAATTATTAATTAGAATTTTACCCTTCTGCAGATTCTAAGAGGGATGGGTCACCAGCTAGAATATCTGTATAGCTGGTTGGGGTGATAGATGATGACGATGAGGTAAATGGCAAAAATTTAGGAAAGGGTTAGATCTGCAAGTGACTCAATACTCAGTAAATGTTTTCAATGAATGAATAAATGAGTGAACAAATAAACAAAATGAATCAGAACAAATGGATAGAAACTTTAAGGCTATTGATTTTGTCTTAATGCAAAGAACTTCTTAAAAGTCCAAATTGTCCAAAACTAGATTGAGTTTTGCCATTAATGGGGTTTTTCAAAGAGCAACAGGATAACCATCTTAGCAAAAATGCTGTAGCAGAGAGGTCTGTAGTGGGGTTGGCATTAGACCAGATTAATGGTTTCCAAACTGTATTATGATATGTTAGAAAGTCCTGTAGGTCATGCTTCAAAAATTGTTTCCTGGGTAGAGGGAGGGCCCAGCATGTAGGATCTCGTCTGCTTTAATTATAACAGCTCTGCTTTTACTTTTATTACAAATTCATTCACTCATTTATTTATTCATTCATTCATTCATTCAACCTGCTTGTAAATATTGAATGCCTGCCATTTGCCAGATACTATACTGGTACTCAGAAATATTTCATTTGAAAACAGTTTTCACAGTTTGAAAAAAATTCCAAAGTATGCTTGAACTGATACTGTCAATGACTCCCTTCACCCTAAGACTCAACACTTCCACAAGTTGAGTAGATAGTTATACATGGTGTGCCACTGTGGGGTGTCCACAAGATCCCATTGCTGGGCAAAAGGAAGGAAGGAAAATGTCACCACTATTAAAGGAAGAGCTCATTGTGGGAAGGAGGGGAGTGAGAGAGTGCGATACAAACACCTGGGTGGTGGGGAGGTGATGGAGGAAGAGAAAACAGACCTTCATGCCTAAGGTTGGAACAAACTTGGTATGTTTGAGGAAGAGCAAGGAAATCAGTAGTGTGGGAGGAACAAGGAGGAAAGTGGTAGCTGGAGGCGATATTACATGGGCCTTGTAGGGCCTTTACAGAAATTTGGATTCCATTCTGAGCACAACATGGAGACTTTGAGAGGTTTTGAGAAGAGAGACATGATCTGACTTAAGTTTTAAATTATCACTCTCACTGCAGTGTGAAGAACTGACCTTAGGAGAGTAAGTGGACAAGTGAAGACCTAGAAGGTTATTGCCCACATCCAGTGAGGGTCGATGCTGACTTGGCTCAGGCTGATGTGAGGTGGTAAGACACAGGAGATATTCTGAAGGTAGAGTTGACAGGATTTGCAGTTGAAAGGATATGTGACGTGAAGAAAGAGAAGCACAGAGAATGATTACAAAGCCTTGCTAACACTTAGATAGTGCTTTACTATGTGCCAGGCACTATCTTAAGCACTTTATATATAACTCATTTATCCTTATAACAACTCTATGTGATAGGTTTTCATATCACCACATTTACATTCTGGAATAGTTTATTACATCCAACTTGTTGCTTTTTAAAAAGTTTTACTGTTAGGCATTAATATACAATAAAAAAAATTTCTAATCATTACATATATCACAGAGAACCCAGCACCCTATCATGAGCCTCACGAGCAGAGAAGAGATAAAGAGCTTGTAGATTAGTTGAAACTGCACGGGGCAGATTCTAATACAATTGGAAAGGTAAATGTATGACCATAAAACCGTCTGCACACAGTTGTGAAAAATCTGCTTAGCTCTTGTGTATTTGATCTTTGTTTCAGATTGTTGAAGAAGGTTATATGCTTTCTGATATTATCTCCATTTCATAGATGATGAATCTGAGCCATGGACATTAAATAATTTGTCCATGGTCATACAACTAGAAAGTTGATACAAGTAGAAAATATGAGATGGAAGTAGGCAGGAGTTATCTATTCACACATCTATCATTTATTATTACCTATCCACCAGGCAGAGGTTGGAGTTGGGCTTCATAGAGAAATGTTTAAGGCTTACTAAGAGCACTAGTGAAGATATGAGTATTAAAAATTATCACAATTTTTATCAATATGAAGTCATAGAATGTTCAAATATGAAAAAAACCTTAGAAATAATCTCATCTGAGTTTCTTTTACCAATAGGGAAACTGAAGCCCAAAGAGGAGAGATGTTTTACCCATTGACACACAGCTAATTAGTAGCAGAACAAGACGGAAATCTTAGGTCTATTAATTCTCAATTCATGTTACCTTTCAAAACCCAAGCTGATTGGACAAAACATCCTGTATTACTTAGAAGTTGAACCTGGGTTGCTTCCGTAGAAGTCTCAAAATCTATCACAGGTCCACCCATTCAAGTCTGGTTGACAAGTATTTTATTTGGAAGTCCCTTTTCTAATCCAATGGAGCCTTAGTGATAATTTGTTTACCTCCCTATTTAAAATATTTGGAAATTATGGTCCACTGTGATTAAATAACATGCTGAGTTTTCTGGTAGATTCAAGAATTTCCTTTAGCATAGTGGACTCAACATCCATTCAGTCTTCACTGCGCTGAAAAGACAGCTGTCTGTACAGATTAACTGCCACACCATTGCTTCTTGGACCTATCTATCGCAAAGTAAGACACCCAAATGCAATATTGATCTTAGGCTGCTCTGTGATTTCCCCGACTCGGTGATGTAGATAGATGGTAATTAGTACTCATATTTAACAGAAGAAAGTCTCGCTCTTTGATGTTCATCACTGGCGTAGATCTCGATTTCCTAACTGTTGGTCTTGATCTCTGCCAGGCCAGGTGCTTCTCAGGGCTGGCTGCAGTCGCCAGTCAGGAAGCTGGGGAACTTCTGCCAAAGGTCTCACTGAATGACTGACTGACTCACTGATGACTCACTTCATGTCAAGCTCTCTCTTTTTGCTTGCTGCACCTCCTTCGAATTGCACTCCCTGAGGTAAGACGTCAACGAGAAAATTGCCGAAAGGCATCGTAGATGTGCTGAGATTTTTACCTGATTAAGAAGAAACTGAAATTGGAGAAACAGCTCACTCTGCTAACCTGTGGGTTATTTACTCATATGGCCAACTGTCCAGGGAAACCCCACTCCCTGACACTCAAGAGTTGCGATTCCAAGTGTGGAATGCAGGCTTGTTATTGGTCAGAACCCTGTGCCCAGAGCAGTTCAGCCTCCTCTCTTGCTAACAGCCTGTTTTCCATCAAGCACTTCTGCAAGTTGTCATTTGAGTCCTGAAGGAGAAAGTGATGGTCTGTAAAAGCAAATGAATGAGGTTGCAGATTTCTGTCCTGCTCTGCACCTTTCAGCTGGGGCTCCAAACTTGGATCTGTTTTCCAGATCCTGGACCCCAAATTCTTTGTCTCATTCAGCTCTGCTGGTGGGACTGTTTCCTATCTCCTTGCCTCCTGACCCTTCACACTTATTTCCTATTAATGGTTCAGGTTTGCTGCTCAGACCTTATATCTGGAACCATTCCTCCAGTTTGGACTCTGCTTTTCTCAATTTTAATTATTATTATTAATATTGCATTTAAAATATATATTGATTACATTCCATGTGCCAACACCTCAATATTCATTGCCCCATTCTCTCAACAACCCTGCAGGATAAGTTGTATTACATCCATTTTACATGTGAGAAAACTGAAGCTTAGCATGGTAAGCGATTTGTTCAAGTTCTCAGAGCTAGAAAGTGATAGATCAGGAAGACCTGAGCACAGGTCTGCCTTACTCCAACATCTAAGACCTTTTGTACAATGTGATGTAATTCATATTCATCTTTTGGGTCATTCTGCCCTTGGTTTCTCCAACCTAAATAGTTCAACTACATTCCTTGGAACCCTTTTACCTGTCCTGGTAATTGGACTCTATGGGTTTAAGAGATGGAATACATTTTCTGCAACCAAAATAGAGATTAAAGTGAGAAAATTGGGGGGGGGGGGGG
>JAQZBX010035677.1:0-24478 GCA_029593785.1 Cabassous unicinctus
ACCACATATCTAATAAGGGTTTAATATTCAGAATATATAAAGAAATCCTACAACTCTATAATAAAAACACAATCACCCAATTAAAAAATGGAAAAAATATACTAATCAAAGATGTTGTTACTGGGGGAAAGTGTGGGAGAGGGAAGGGGTGTGGTATATGGGAATTCCCCTATATTTTTGATGTATCATTTATGTGATCTAAAGCTTCTTTAAAAATAAAATTTAAAAAAAGAAAAAAAATGGGCGAAAGACTCAAATAGACATTTCTCCAAAGAAGATGTACAAATGGCCAATAACCCATGAAAATATGCTCAACCTCATAAGTGATTTGGGAAATGCAAATCAAATCACAATGAGATACCAGTTCATACCCACGACAAAGGCTATCTAAAAAACAGAAAATTACAAGTGTTGTAGAGGCTGCAGAGAAATAGGAACACTCATTCATTGCCGGTGGCAATTCAAAATGGTGCAGCTGCTGTGGAAGACAGTTTGGCAGCTCATCAGAAAGTTAAATGTTGAATTACCATGTGACCCAACAATCCTACTTCTAGCTATTTTCCTAAAAGAAAGCAGGGACTCACAGATATTTGCACACTGATGGTCATAGCAGCATTATTCACAATAGCTAAAAGAGGGAAGCAACCCAAGTATCCATCAACCAATAAATGGATAAATAAAATGTGATATATACATATAATGGAATATTATTTAGCAGTAAAAAGGAATGGAGTTCTGATACATATGACAACATGGATGAACCTTGAAGATATGTTGAGTGAAATAAGCCAGACACAAAAAGACAAATATTTTATGATCTCACTGATAAAAAATAATTAGAATAAGCAATTTATAGAGTAAGAAGCTAGACTAGTTTGCCAGGGGACAGTGTGGTATTAATGGGAAGGTAAGGCTTAAATTGCACAGAATTTCTTTTTGGGGTTATTGAAAAGTTTTGGTATTGGGTGATGGTGATGGTAGCAACATTGTAAACATAATTATATATTATGTTTACAAACAAGGGAGCACTGAATTATATATTAATTATAATTAATTATAATTAATATAATTAATTATAAAATAATAATTAATCATTATTAATAGTAATAATTAAATATAAAATAATTATTATTGATATTAATAATTAAATATAAAACAGTTAATTATGTTTGAAACATAATTATATATTATGTTTACAAACAAAGCAGCACTGAATTATATATTTGAATGTGGTTAAAAGGGGAAAATATTAGGTTTGCATATCTTACTAGAATAAAAATTTAGAAATAAAATATAAGACCGTATAACACAAACACTGAAACCTATTGTAAATGATGGATTGGAGTTAATAGTACAATTATAAAAATGTTCTTTCATGAACCGTAACAAGTTCATGAACCACTAAAGCAAGGTGTCAATCATAGGGTGGTATATGGGAACTGTGTATTGTTCTATAAATCTTCAGCTTCTCTAATTTCCAAACAAGAATGTTTACTCTGGTTATCCTGCTCAACCACTGTACTAGGTTGGGGGAAAACAGATAACTAGTCTTTTCAGTTCAGAGATCTATGCATCAAGAGGAGCCACGTCTGGACCCAATGAAGAAATCACTGTGGATTTTCCCCACTCCCACATTTAGAGACCACTGTACATTACCCAAAAATCCTGGACTTTTACATCCTGTTGTGACTGGATAGAACTTTTGCATAAATACCTTTTGAGTGGAAGTAACATAAATCACTGCTGGGCCAGAACACTTAATTGCCAAGACTTGATTGTCCACAGGTCCTTCTTCACCTTTCCATGATGACTGACAATGTTCCAGAATGTAACTGCTCTGTTTGGAATGAGGTCCTGCAAAGCAGAGCCCTTTCACACCAAGATGGACATGTAGCATGAGGGAGAAACATGACTTCGTAATTTTAAGCCCCAGAAAAGTGGGGAATATTTGTTACTGCAATGTTAACATTGCCTTGCTGATATAAGGGGAATGCTATTTTGACTTAAGAAATTCTCCTCCTTTTGCTAATTTAACAAATGCTGTTTTATGAGGCTATCATAGAGTGAAGAAATTTCATCTAAACTGTGTAGCAACAGATAAAGCACAAGAAATATTTCCTAGCATTAGGAAACGTGAGGAAGCAGAAGATAAGTCGAGCAAAACCCATGGGCAGGTGTAGCTTTGTCCATGGAAAAGGAGAGTTTGACGTTTCCTACCAGTGTGCTCTTATCTCACCCCCTCATTTTGCTGTCGTCACTGTTGTCTTTCTCATGACTGCGTCACTCCAGGAGTGGACACTGTGGACCAAGCATTTTTAAGACTTTCTTTTGTTTCCTGAAGAAGATATGGGCATGCTCTTTCCTAATTTTAGAATGCTCTTTCCTTTCCCTTGTTTCGTTATATTTATCTCAGTTTTATAGATCTTTCTTTTCCTCTCGTCTTACTGAAGTAAGAAGAAATCTGTCTCTGACTATAGAAAAGATATGTAGATGTCACTGGATTGTTTCACTGTTGATTTGTAACACAAATCTGATCTTTGGTCAGATTGCCTTCTCATATATTTTTATCGGACATATTAATGTGCCCAAAATGTATTAATCTCCAGGATGTAGCATGTCTTCATCTATAGTGCTGTTAGTTTTCATAAGCAGAAGGTAGAATTTCAGATAATCCCACATCTTGACGTACTAACACTCTGAAGCAATGGAATTCATGGAAAGCTATACTCTCTAGAAGGTACCATTTCCAACCAATTCCTATTCCCAAATGCAATCTTTTATTGTGCACACAATACTTTCCCAGATATAAATAACCATTTCTCGTTTCTCTACGTCCTGCCCCGCCATTTTCTTGAAGTTGCAGTCTTTAGCAAATGTGGAAAGAGGTGCATGGGAATGCAGAAAGGGGGGCAGGTCGAAGAACTGGGGGTCTCAGCAGAGCCTGCAAACGGGGCTAGACCACTGCTCAGGTTTCTGGAAGGTGCTCCGCCAGGATTCGTGTGCAGGAGCAGACACCGCTGGGTGAGGCTGCTCTGCTTTACCGAGCAGGCAGAATGCTCTTCTAAGCCTAGTTTTCTGGCAGACCTTGTGGTTGTATACACAACAGACACTTCTCCATTCTTCATTGCTAAAATAGAGCCACGATTGTGCGTGTGTGTGTGTGCACATGTAGCGATGGGCTGCCCTTGGACTACCTACTGCTCACAACAGCCCTATCTACCTTTGAAGGTGATTGCGCTACGGGCTGTTCACGTGACCCAGTTCCGGGCCATGAGCTAAAGAGAAGGCTACGGCAGGCTTAGGAGAATGTTTTTCCTCCCTAATGAGGTGGACGCATGTGAGAGGAAAGTCCCTCCTTGTCCCTCCTCTTCCTTCCTGCTTGAGATGCTGCTGAGTTAGAACGTGATACTGGAGCAGTGTCAGCTATCTGGGGACAGTGAGTCCGAAAGCCTGAGGACAAGAGGCCGATTTTGAGAGTGACAGTAAGAACGCAGGGAAGAACCTGGTAGGGCCATTGAGGCATGCGGAGAACACCTGTCTTGAGACCATTTGAGTAAATAAGAAATGTCCTAATGATTTAGGGCACTGTTAGGTTATTTTATTATTTGAAACTGAATCCAACTCATAGACACAAAATTATTCTCTGGGCTATCCAGATTTTGACAATTTTTTTTTTGAGTCTTTGTTTTCAATGTTGCTCTAGGGTTTCATCTTTTTTCCTTTACCTTTCTCAAATGTTTAGTGGAAATTTAGGAAAGTCTACACTAGAGGCCACTAGCCACGTACAATTTTAAATTAAAATTCCATGGTTAATCCGTTACTTTCAAAAGGGTGTGAGAGTTCCAGAATAGGCTTTCCCCTCCCCTCTCTTCCCTTCTATGCACTTGGGCTCAAATAATCATACAGCCTTTCATGGGCCTGGTTCCTTACAAAGGGATTTGACATGCATTAATGCAATTGGTCCTCATTTCAAATCAATTCAAAAATATTTATTGCATACTTAATCAGCTCAAGGCCCTGGGCCGTGACGAGTAGAAAGACGAGGTACAGTTTTTGCTTCCACGCAGCCTGAAGCTGGTTGAGCCGATGACACACATATACCCATCTCTAACATGACTATGGCCATGGTATGTATAATTTGAAATATAAGCACAGTGCTTTCAAAGCCAGAATTAGGGATTAATTCATTCTCCACAGCGGAAAGTCATTGAGCTCCCACCACACAAGGATTTGCCATCCAGAAATTAGCTACCCGCTTGTCCTCTTTCTCCTACCACTGAGAGTATTCTCTTATACAAGCTGTAGAGAAGAGTGGAGGAGAGAAAAGACCACTTAACACACCTGAATGCAGCGTCCTCCCTGGTTATGTGACCAGGTGCACATTGCACAACCACCCTGGGCATCTGTTTGTTCATCTGCAACAAGTAGCCAGCACACCCGCTTTCCAGGCTTGTCGCAAGGATCAAAATACTGAGGACATAGCTGTCTTATGGCAGCTTTTATTATGATTTGCATCACTGTTGTCATTATGGCAATGGTATTCTGCACAGATGAAGGCAGCACACGAGAAACAGGTTCAAGATGTGAGGCTGAGGACAACAGACGAGGGAGAACGTGAAACAAATCAAAACAAGGGATTGATTAATTGAACCTGGCAAGGGCACGCGTCCTCTGTGCTCAGGTGAGCCCGAGTTTGGTCCTGCTTCCATGCGCTTTGAGTTGCCTGGTAAGAAGGCCTGTGTTCTACCAATAAGAAAGGGTATTCTGCATTCCACCAGCACAGGTGGGTCCGGAACCTTCCTTTGGTTCTAGCCTGCTGCTCCTACACCTGCTATGATTAGGAAACCAGAAGTCCAAATGTCAAAGTATGTGAAAGGTAAGAAGAAATAGGGTCTGAGTGTGGGCTATTGGAAAAACTCAGGAGTTTTGAGGCTTACTTTCTGCTCTCTGACATGTTTCGGATGATAGAAGCTACTGGTTAAGTGAGTTGCCCTAACTGGTGCCGTGTGTGACAGGAAATACCCCCATTCCATTTCAAAGAGCTGGTTCACGTGCACCCACCTAAAGGCTCGGTGCCCGGCGCTGTGAACAGACTTCCTGCTCTCGGTGCTTAAGTAGCCCCGAGCTCATAGCAACTTTTTCATGGTTTCAGTTGCTTCTGAGCCATCAAACCTTTTAACTAAACTTCGTGCGGACGACCACCCCGTGCCTGCAGCTGTTTTTCCTCCCATCACTTATCTGGGGAGGAGAGAGCTCATCATCACATTCACAGATGACATGGCCACCAGGGGGGGAGAGAAGGGTGAGCCGCTCACCCTGAGAAGGCAAAATTAGATTTCCAAACGACCCTGCAGCTGCAGGAGTCAGAAATAAAAATGGTGACTTTCAACCAGCGCAAAAGTGCATTTGAAATGAGAAACAAAATGCAAAACTTCAGAAGAGAAACAGCTGACGTGATGAAGCCCCAAAGTGAGAGGTGAGAGCCACAGACATGGGTGAGCTCGGGGTCAGGAACAGTTCTGTCATTAGTGGAAAAAAAAAAAAAAAGTTTCTCCTTGGGACGCTTAGCAGGAAGCAGGAGCACGGAGCGCTCGCTCTGGACTAAACTACTTCAAGGGGCATGTGCAGAATTCAGAGACGATTTAAAGAAGAGCACCTACGATTTTTTTTTGAAGTTTAAAAAAATATATAGTTTAACTGTAAGAACAGGAAGTTTCCTGGGATTCTCTGGTGCCGACTTCCTCCAGACCCAGAAGAGTTAAAGGTGCTCCTGCTGAAAAATGTCTTCTGCCCAGTTGTCACAGATCTGAAATTCTACCACTACAGTCCTATTCATAGAGCCACAAAAAACGTAAACCAATGCTCTGAAAGAATACACAAGACATGAACTATACTAGGGCTTTCTAGAGAAACAGCCAACAGGATATATGTATGTACATGAATATTTATTAGGGGATTTATTTAAGGAATTGGTTCACACAATTGTGGGGCTGGCAGGTCCGATTCCGGAGGGCAGGCTGAATTCCAAGGGCAGGGAGATCCCTGGTAGGAGTTCTGTTGGAATCTTGAGCTTGAACTCCTTAGGAGAAGCTGGCAGGTTGGAAATTGCAGTAAAAGTTGATTTTGAAGTCTTGAGTCCAAAATCTGCAGGGACGTCAGCAGGCTGGAACTAGTAGAGGGTGTAGTCTTGGGCAGAATTTCTCCTTTTCTCTGGACTCTTCAGTGCTTTGCCCACCCACTTTATCAAGGGAAATACCCTTTACTTAAAGTCAACTGAATATGGGGTACCTATGGCTCTGCAGCACCATCTTGGGTTTTAGGTATTGGAAACTTTCCATTTCATTCAAGAAATCTGTTCCATGTTAAAACCCTTGATTAAAGAGGACATTTTTATAATTAAAACAAAAAAAAGCATGAGAGCATTCAATACTGTTTTTCCATGGAGAAGCTGCATCCCAGAGAGGTCAGAGCACTTGCCTAAGGCCACATGTCTAGCTGGCGATGGGTCGGGTATTGAAGGTGTGCGCTCTGGTCTTAGGGGTCTTTGTAGGGCAGCTGGACTATGCTGCTTCCCATCCAGTAGCTAAGGACCCCAGGCTCAGCAAAGTCATGTGACACACCAGGGCCGCTCTGCTGGTCGACCCCAGAGCTGTGAACACAGGGCATCTGATTCCAGCACCTGTGTGCTCACCACTGGGCCACGCTGCTCTCCCACTGGCATTGGAACTGTCCTCACTCACCATGTCCTCCAACAAGCTTCTACTGTACAGAACTGTTATAATTTGAAGAATGTGTCAGGCTCCTAATAACTAGAATAAATATAATTGAATTTATGCTATAACAAGCTGCATTAAAAAAGAATTACAATTGTGAATGCTATTGAAATTAAGTCCCGTGATGAGAAACAGATCTCTCTGTGCTCTAGCTAAAGAAATACTCTATTTTGCCACAATTTGGTACCCAGAAAATGTTACAGAATCCAAATCCTTTATAGTTATCCATGTAACCTTGAAAGGATTTACTGTAAACCTGTCACTGGTACATGGCCAGCTCATTTAATATTTGGTGGGGGTTGGGATAAGGAGCAGGCAGGGATTCGAAGCCCTGTCCACTAAGAAATGGACAGAGATAGCCACGTCACTGCACCTTCACCAGAAGTTGCCACCGTCGATGACACTCGCTGTTAAACCGCAAGCCGACCTGAGCCTGAGGAACGAAGGCAAGCCTGTCTCAGCCCACAGCTCACCTCTGAGCCTGACTTCACATATTCCCAATGAAGATAACCACGTCCAAACAGTTGGTTAAACACTCCCTTCAAGAAGAAATGAGAGTCAGAGAACAAGGAATCCTAAAGGAAGATGAAGTGGACTGTGAAATTCGCAAATATAATTATAAACTTAATAGTGTGTATATTCAGTTCTGATTGGTGTATAATCACTTAACTAATAGAAAGAAACTAATTTGCCCTTACAGCTGTTTTGAAATTACATTTAAAGGCAGAATCACACTACACTGGGAATTGCAGGCAGGGAGCCACTGACTAGATTTTAGCTTTTTTAAAAAAAAAGAATGTTTTTATCTTGCTTCTCTCTTCATAGTTACTACAAACAGTAACTAAAAATGGAATTAGCATTGAAGTCTTGCAGCAGCAGTGACTAAATGAATATATTGTCATGATATTGCAAGCCTGTTTCAAACATCAGGGGCTAAGAAACCATTTACAAAGCTTTGATAATGACTAGCTTGTAGAATTACTTTTTTACTGGGACCTAAATGCTCAGAATCTTCATCAAAAATGGTCCGAAGTATTGGGAATGCTGACAAAGTTCCATCTCACTCATTTTATTTCTGCCAAGGAAAGCAGACCTGTTTTTGAGAGCAAAGCATCAGCTTGTAACACTGACAAGTTAAGAGACGGTGGCGGGAAGAAGTAACACGGCATCGGGCGCTCCTAAGCTGGTGTGTATTAATGCATGTAGATTTAAATGACCAGTAATGATCCCCGCTCCTGTGTGTACCGACACCATAAACCAAGGCTTCTCGTCCTGGGCGCTGTGGGCACTTGGGGCCTGATGATTCCTTGCCGTGGGGCTGCCGTGTGCACTTCCGGGTGCTGAGCAGTGTCCCCGCCCCTGCCTGCCGAAAGCCTGCACTGTCCCCTCAGCTCCCCTGGTGACAAAGGCCTCCCCGGGAGGCCAGCAGCCCGCTTGAGGACCACTGATGTGGCGTGACCCCAGCAGCCTCAGACCACCTCGCAGCACTTGGCGACAAGTTCCAGGAACGCCTCATTCTAAGCGATTTGTTAACAGCCACACATGATTTACCTTCTTGGGAGAAAATTGATCAGTTATTACTGGGAAAACTTGAGAGTCCCGGGCATCTATTTATAGCCTGGGGCTGACCATTTACAAGGTAGAGGCTTAGATAACCTGAGCGTCCAGCAGGGAAGGGGCAGCCCGGCCGGGGTGGGGAAGCGCGCTCACCTGCTGACGTTTTGCTGCAAACGAGCTGAATTCAGCGGTGCTGAATCCCGGGGCCTTTACCTACACACCCAGTTGCTAGCTGACAACTGAAGCCAGCACCTTCTATTTTGAACTGTAAGTATGAAAATGTTAATCACACCATTCCTTCATTTTAAAAATCATAGTCTGTTTCCTTAGACCAGGCAGCCTGTGTGCTGCAGAATCTAGAAGTTAAAGCTGCTTTTTCTACACCGGTTTATAACAGACTTTTTGTGACCTTGAACTGCTTTTCCTTATCTAAAGTCTTGCCCCATCTTTTAAAAATTGAGCCAATAGCACCAACATACTCCCTTCTCCCTAATAGTGGTCACGCATACCTTTCCTAGGACCTTGAAAAGGTATTCTAAGGTTTTCAGTGGTCAGTGTAGAAGTAAACTGCAAAATGAAATGATCAAGTCATTCCACTATGTAGAGTGTTTAGAGAAATTCGTGATGAATCAGTAAAACGTGGCCAGTTTTTAAGAGGTGATAGTATGAATCCAATGCCATCAACCAAACATAGATGTGAGATGGGGACAATCCACTTGCCCTAGAAGCCAACAAACCTTGATACAGTCCTCACTCTACAACTGGCTAGCTGTGTAGACAGCGGTGAGCTCTCAACCCTCGCCTTCTCGTTGTTAAAAGGTCAGAAGCAATCCTCCCTGAAGTGGTTTCCAGCCCGGAAAGCCATGGTTCTTTGTGTTTATCTTCCTCATTCCTATGCTCACCACAGGTCGTTGTGTGGAAGGAAAAAGAGGAACGAAATGACACTGCTCAACCATCTTGGAATCTTGGAGACAAAAAACGAATCTCATGACCGAGACTAATGAGACAGGAGGTAACTATTCTTGCATTGTGGAGTTTACTGAGTATAACAGGAATTCAAAGAAAGGAAATAGCCAAGGCGGGAATGGTTTTCAAGGCTCCTCAAGTGGACGACAGGAACTTGGAAGGTTCTTTGAGGGCCTGGGATCCTAGAACCGAATGCGTCCTCAGAGACCACCTGGTCAAACTCCATGTGAGGAAACCGAGTCTGAGTCACAGGCTGACTCACCCGAAGCCCACAGCCTGCTAGGGGCAGAGGTAGAACCCAAATCTCTGCCCCCCACTTCCCGTTTATCTGAAAATTCTTCCCAGGTAAAAGGCTGGTATAAATTTGGGGAATTTTGACTCAATTATCCAGGAGTGTGTGTGGTCTCATAATTAGGCCTGGGAAGATGTGCAAGACGATGTGGACTATCTCTTTAAAAGGAGATATTTTGAAAGATGAACACAGAGCTCTATTCCACCAAGAAGCCTGAAGGCTTCAGTCATTCCAATTCAAGTAATACTGTAGTCACTGATTTTCTCTGTGGAACTAAGCAGAAAACAATCCTCAAGCTCTGCTTTCTGCGTATTTCACAGGGATGCAACGATGACTAACAGAAAATCAAATCCAGCAAGAAAGTATCTGGGCAGCGTGTTTAGATTTATGCTCTCTGCCCGGCTGCAGGTCATACTTGCTCGTTGAGCCACCACCTACGACATTTGAAATGAGAATCTCTGGGCATTGGGCTCCCACAATGATCTGATGCCTGCCCCAGATTAGGAACCACTGGGTTATGTTTAAAAAATAAGTTTCCTTCAAATCCAGGATTCGTTGATCCTCTGTCTGTAGATAGAATTGGGCCTGAGAGGAGAGAGCAGTGGGCCAGGACCGCACCTGCTGCAGATTCGCACCTGGGTTCCGGGGCGGCACTGAGCAGCTGGAGCAGGTGCAGGGGGAAGGCCTCTGGGTCGGGGACGCGTCCCTTAGTGTAGCCAGTGCCTGGTGAGTCCCCGGCAAGGTGCCTTCAGAACCTCCAGGGGGAAAGATCATCTGACCGGTGGAGGACCCCTGCCATCTGAAAGAGTCAGCACGTTTACTAGGTGCCGCCGTCTCTGCAGTTAGAGCTTCTGCCCCGCCCCCCATTACTTTTCAGCAGAAACAAGGTCCTAGGAAGAAAATCAGCAGGAAGAGGGGGGTCTGTGTGAGGGGGAGAAACTACAGGAAAAAGGCATGACACAGTCATGCAGCTCCGAGTGTAAATCCCAGATCTAAGTTCTGCTTTTTCCTAGAGCAAGCTATTTAAACGATACGAATCTCAGTTTTCCCATCTAGAGAGTGTTGAGACTAGCACATTCCTATACGGTGAAATGGTTGTAATAATTAGACGTAAGGCGTCCAGAGCCCCCTACACTATCTGGCCCTAGCAGGATTCAACACATGGCCACAATTATTAATAGTACTGGGACTATCCAGGGAGGTATGACATTGGGAAATCCAAGGGGCCGCCTGCAGGCTGTGGATGCGGAAATATCAGCTAGAGGCAGAAAATGTCCCCCCAAAAGGCATTTGTCATCTTCACAGTTCAGCCTAGCTTCTAAATAGTGTTCTTAACATTGCACGACAGAGAGCTACTTACACAAACATCCCCCTTCTCTCGCTAACACACACACTCACGCACACACATACACTCCCCAGTAAAGAAAGAAATTATGGCATCTTTATAGCACAACCGGTGTAGCTGGCAAAAAACGACACCTTTTGCCACCAGTGCCATTATATTCTCAGAGGATCTAGGACCCAGGATCCCCAAACAATGCTGTTTTACAAGCCAAAGTGGGGTGACCAAGTAGGTGAAAGCAGAGGAAACGTGCAGTACACACAGAGCCCAGCGCTGAGAAGAAAAGGCTGGGAAATTTCACTAGCACTTAGAAAGAGGGGGTTTTCTGATCCAAGGAAATCAACATCTTTTGAGGGTAAAAAAGCGGGACGCCAAGTGGCCACCAGCTGGCTGTGCAGCGGCTGTACCCATAAGCCAAAGCACAAGGTGGGCCGCCACTGCCAGCCTGAGCCAAACACCTGCTAGTCTGAAGGACAGTATTTACAGATACTACTGTCATACACCAAAGCAGGCAAAATGCTTCCAAGAGCGCGTGGCCCTGCTGTCATCCCTGGGAAAACTTTCAGTGGATGAAGCTTGTTTTTGACAGTCATCCGCTGACAGTTTTAACTCTGTATAACTTGTCTTATACCCCCTCCTCTTCTCTCCACTTAAAAAGAAAGCCTTGACTGGGCACCTGCCACGTGCAGGACGCTGTGGTGGGTGTGAGGGATACAAAGATGAATAATCCTTGGTTGTTGGCCTTATTACGTCCGTGGCATCCAAGCAGATAGTGACAGTACAGTGGGATAAGCACCCAGGAGAGGAAAAATAAAGTGGGAAGGAGGGAGGTCAATGCTGCCAAGGAAATCAAATAGCCACCACAGATGTAGAGACTGTTGAGATGGCATTAAAGGGGCAAAACTGCCAACGGCTGAGAGGATGGAGAAAGCCCCCCAGGCAAAGTCCCCTGGCGGGAGAGATGCTGGGCGGGCTGGCCGTGTTCTATGCGGCATTTGGAACAGGAGAATGGGACGCTGTGATGCAAGAACTTTTGCATTGCCAAGGCCCTAAATGTCCACAGGCTCCCACTGTCACCATCTGCCTTTCCATTTACTCACATCTGCTTAGTGCCCCGCACGTGCCAGAAACGGCATAACCCACGGCTGTGAGCAAACATCTGCAGCGTCCTCGTCCAGTCTTTCCTGCACCTTAACACTCCCAGCTCAAGAAGATCCCTCCTTGGACTCTGGAGCCTCAGTGGATTATTTCCTATGACATTTGAAAAGAAATAAATTTACTCTTCCTCGTGGGTTTTTGCACTTTAGAAGACTTGTATTGATCCAAATGGAAAAATGTGGATGGAAAATTTTTTATTAAAAGAATCTTTCTGCCATTCTTGTCTTCACTCCTAGAGGTCACTCCTCATTTTCTCCACTTAACGTTACCGCCACACTAGAAGAGCAGAAGCCCACCTGCTATTGGCACTCCACCTCTGAGCTTCGGTTTCTCTCCATTAGAACCTACGTCAATTCTTACAAGAGCTCAACAGAGTTCTTCCTTGTCCCTGCTGCCTAGCCACGTTGCAGATGGGGTTCAGACGTGGGCACCGTTTCCAAGCACAGCCTGTGTTGTGGTCTGAGACATAAAGAACATCAGCTTGAGGTTCTGTGTGGTTGCCGGACTGCCACGTGTGCTCCCTACGACACTCTCCAACCTAAGAGCATATTGGAAAGAAAGCCAGACTGGGCGATTGTAAGAATAATTATTTGTAAAAGAAGGAAATTCTTAGCAAATGTTACTTCATTACTAGTATCACACTGCACAGGACATGACTCTCTAGTGTGACACATCAAGTTGGAAAGTCACTGGCAAAATGTCCATCTGAGAAGTGTAACCAAGCATTTCTCACTAGCACACTCTGTCAGTGATTCATGTGTAGTTTTCAGAAGTGTCCACATCCCTCAGAGAATATGGTACAATGGTTTGCTCTGACTCATTACTTCTCTACAGATTTATCATAGGGTTCTACCAAACTAAACCACTAACCTATTATCTTATGGAATTGTCTTTCAGTTGGAAACTTACTGTGCTTGAGGTTTTGCCATCAGCAAGTGTTCGCTTCATTTTAATAAGGAAGAGTAAATTTCATTTAATTTGGCATATAAGCTGCAAAATTTTGAAATATTATATTTAAATTATTGTTTTTTAAAAGACATTAATATATGTATGTGTGCCATCTTCCCTGAGCAAAAATGCAAAAGTAATCCCAGACAAGGTCTCATGCCCTGCGTTAGTCAACTTGTTGTGAAGCAAACAACCCAAAACCCTCAGCGGATTTCAACAGCAAACATTTATTTCCTACTCCCACGTCTGCAGCTGTGGAATGGGTGAGGTTATGCAGGCGCTGCTCAACTCTGTTCCAAACGTCCTTTCATTCCAGGGCCCCAGATAAAGGTGGAGCCCCTGTGCAGAAGATGCTTGTTTCTGCAGCACAGACTAAGGCTACAGCACGTGTCCCTCCTTAGTTTCTCGGCTGCCATGACAAATACCACACAGCAGGCTGGCTTGAATGACGGGCTCCCAGGTTGAGAGGCTGAAGACTTGCCTCCTCCCAGCTGGCAACGCCTGGTTCCTTGGCCTTCCTGCAGCTTGGCCATGTCCTCGCCTCGCTTGTCCAGGTCCCAGCTGCCTTCAGCCTCCCGCTCCTCCCCACGGCTTTCCCTCTATGAGCCCTCCAGGAACAGGATCAAGACCCACCCTGATGCAGTTGTCCACACCTTAACTAAAAACGTCTCTAAAAGGTCCTATTTGCAATGGGTTTACACCCACAAGATTGGGAGTAAGACTAAGACCATGCTGTTCTGAGGTTCACCCTCTGGACCCCAAAAAGACATACTCTTCCCACATGCAAGCTACATCCATTCCATCAAAACATCCCAAATGCCTTAAGCCATTTCAGAAAAACTAAAGCCAAGACTCATCAAAAGCAGTTGTAGGCATGGTGGGTCCTGGGCAAAATTCCTCTGTCTGTGGATCTGTGAAAACTAGGAAGCAAGTTTTCTGCCTCCAAAATAGCATCGGCTAAATATTCCCATTTCAGAAGGAAGACACTGGAAGGAAAACGGGGGTCACAGGGGCTGAGCAAGTCCAAACCCCAGCAGGGCAAACGCCATTAGGTTCCAAGGTCTGGTGCCGTCTGCGGGATCGATGCTTGTCCTCTGGGGGTCCTGGAGGGGCAGCCCCACCCTGCCTGCGGGCCCTTGCAGCAGCCCTGCTCTCCCTGAATTCTGGGCATAGGCCCCAGCCTCACGAACACTGGGGTGCCCACCCCCTCCAGGCACGGGGTGGACCTTCCCTTTCCACGTTTGAGGGTGGGCCGCGCTCTGCTTTCTTGGCCTGGGAGAACTTTCCCGTCCAGGCCTCTGCTCCCATAGCTCTTCCCTTGAAGTTACTCTTGCTTCCGGCTGCCCCTTCCCTGTCCCTTTCAGTCCAGACAGGCAATGCTTCTGTCCATATAAACTTTGCAAAACTTGCCAGCATTCAAGGAGTGCAAGGGGGCCCAAATCCTCAGATAAAAGGTCTTTCCACAGATTCTTTCTGGATAGCCACGTGTCTGCTTTAGTTTCCCAGCTGTCGGACACATACCACACAACGGTTGACTTAAACAACAGGAATTTTTGACTCACAGTTTTGAACCTAGAAGTCCAAAGCTTGAGGCATCAGCAAGGCTGTGCTTTCTTCCCAAAGACTGTGGCACTCTGGGGCTGGCTGCCAGCGATCCGTGGTCCTTGGCTTTTCTGCCACATGGCGATGCACATGGCGGCGTCTTCTCCTTCCTCTTCGGGTCCCATGACTTCCAGCTTCTCTCTTGTCTGACTTTCCCTCTGCTTTAAAGGACCCCAGTGATCTGGATTAAAGCCCACCCTGGTTCAGGAGGCCTCACCTCACCTGAAGCAGCAGCTGGAGGAGATCTTACATACAATGCCCCCCCACCCACCCACCAGAAGGGAAGTGAGGCCAAGGGTATGTCCATTCTGGGTACCCAACCCAACCCCCCATGGTTTCCAATCCTGGCTTCCTCTGAGATGTCTGGCTGGATCCATTTCAGCCACACCCTCTTTAGGAAAGGCTGCTCGGTTGAACCCTCACACGGAGCCGTGTTCTCTGGGGACTAGCTTCCAGAAGCACGGGGGGGCTTTGAAATAGCTGCGTCAGGCTTGAGTCCCAGAGCATGCTCCTGCCAGGCTGAGAACCTCCCAAATCATCAACTGCTGGTTCCTTGTTGTCGAAGAGTTCATTTCTCAGCTTATCCCTTTCCTCTTGAATGTTAATATGAGCTGCGAGGAGAAACCAGGTGGCACTTTCCACACTTAGCTTGGGAAAGTCCTCAGCTTACAAATTGCACTTTTAATCTGACATCAGAACACAATTTCACCAAGTTCTCTGCTACTTTTTAACAAGGATCACCTTTCTACCCATCTACAAAAACACATTCATCATTTCCTTCTAAGGCCTCATCAGAAGTAGCCTTAATGCCCATATTTTTACCTACAGTGTCTTCAAAGAAATCTAGGCTTTTTCTATTAAACTCCCCACAAGTCATCCAGCCTCTACCCATTACCCAATTCCAAAGCTGTTCCCACATTTTCCGTTATTTGTAATAGCAGCGGCCCAGTTGCTGGTACCAAAAAAAAAAAAAAGTCTTAGTTTCCAGGTTGCTGTGACAAATGCCACACAAAGAGTTAATTGGCTTAAACAATGGGAATTTATTGGTTCAGCCGTTTCAGAGGCTGGAAGGCTTGGTTCCTCCTGAGCTGGTGGCATTCCAGCTAGCTGACAATCCTGGGCTCCGTGGCTTTCCTGTCCCTGGCCATGGCCTCTCCTTTCTTTTCAGTCCCGCCGGCTCCCAGCTTCCGGCTCCTCCTGGTAACTTTCTCTCTATAAGGCCTGAGTCTTAGGATTAAGGCCATCCTGACTCTGTTGACCAAGCCTAAAGTAAAAATAACATCTGCAAAAAGACCTATTTACAGCCACAGGAATGGGATTCAGATTAAGAGCATGTTTTTTTCTGAGGCACGTAACTCAATCTACCATCGTCTCATTGAGTCATATCCCATTGGCCAAAGAATGTTACAGGGCATAGTCCAACCTTAATGGACAAGACGGCACATTCTGCCCATGGTGGAAAAGGGAAGTAATGTTTGTAAACACTGATACACCCTATCACAGACCACCTTCTGTGGATATTCACTTCCCTCCCTTGATCACGCACAACTACTCACCCAATTCCCAAAATATACACCTTGGAAGTCTTGTCTCATTGTGGCATCAGGTTCAAAGACAGGGACCGCATCATAGTTTCTAAATCAATTATAGGGAAGCGGGAGTGGCTCAGTCGATAGAGCCCCCATTTACCATGTGTGAGGCCCCGGGTTCGCTTCCCGGGGCCTCCTTGTGAGGGCAGGCCGGCTCGCGCGGCGCGAGGGGCTGATGCAGCGGGACCTCACAGCGAGGGGAAGATAAGCAGACACGGAGAAGACACACAGCGAATGGACACAGCAAGCACAAGCAGCAAGGGGGGGATAAATAAATAAATAAATAAATAAATAAATAAATAAATCTTTTTTAAAAATAAATAAAAAATAAAAAAATAAATCAATTATAAAACCACCCATGCCCACCCACGTACGATGGTGGGACAGAGACAGAGCTACAGTGAACACCCCAATTCTTAAAGAGGAAGGGTGAGAGCACTCAGCACTGCCTGGTATGTAGCAATTTTGAAATCCTCCTGGACAAACACTGAAGCTTCCAGTGCTCCTTGAGCAGGCCCCAGTTCTGCTCCCTGGGGGTAGCTCCCCAGTCACTGTTTGCTCTGTCCTCCAGGAAATATTTCCCTTTCTATTATCCCTGTTGGATGGATGCATCTAGGAGGTCATTGGAGATTCTGCCATCCTAGGAAAAAGATCAGCTTTCTCACTCAGCTCCTTGCCCAAGAAAGTTGGGATAAAAACAGTATCCAAGATTTGCAGCGTTTTTTAAATGAGGATAATAGTGCTTTTGGCAGTACAACTACACAGATTTTGTTAGCCATTTATCTGTTTGACTCAGTTTCCATGTGCTACCACCACAATTCTTCTGTAGACCTGCCTTTTTCTCTACACTTAGTTAAGAGTTCTATGGACTTAGCCAGCTAGTGCAAAATCATATCTTTAAGGATTATGGCCACACCCATACTGACCACAATTAGGTTATGTCCTAATCAGTAGTTGTGGCTCAAAGTGATTTTTAATCGTAACTTTTTCTAGTTGAAGATTAAAAACTGTTCCATTTTTCAGCCCTGAAATCCAAAAATGTGAAGCATTCTATTTTCCCTTTCATCCCTTCCTGCAGACAGGTCAGTTATTTTATGGGTTAACTCATTTATTGAAATACCTTATCAAATGCATATAATAACCAACTCACACTAGAGTTATTCTTCCACAAGTCCATGAGTTGTCTTCTCTGCCTTCTAAGTTATTGCTGCTATGAAAAGTTACGTTGTGTTGACCGCCAAATTTTTACGTTTCCTTGAACAGCTTTCTCTCCACTTACAGCTAAATCTTGATGCAATTGCCACATATTTTTGGTTTTTACACAACAGCACACCATTCCTTGCACCAATTTCTATAATATTAAGCTTGTTTAATAAACAGCAGCTCAAACTCCGATAGTTTATAACAATAAACACATTTCTTGCCCATATTTCACACCAGCAGCTGCTACTTGGCGGTGAATGCTTTGGCTCTATGCCACATATCTTCACATTCAGGGACCCCAGCTGAAGGGGCAGCCACCAAGCATGACATACACGTTCTCATGGCAGAGAGGAAGGGCAGGAGGCATTGAATCACTTGAAAGTAGCACAGTCACTTCTGCTCACATCCCATTGACCAAGCTCTACATGAATGGAATGGGGAGTATTTTCCTCCCATTGGGATGAAGGTAGAGCAAATATTTTTAAACAATGTTACTATCTACCACATGCCTTACTGAAAAACCACAGCCATAAAACCTCAGAGTTGGATTTATGCTAGCCCTAATCCAAAAAATTAGTTTAGTGACCAGGATTTTTGTGAGATCAGTTATTTATTCATCATTCTGCAAATAAAATAAAAGAAAATGAACTATTTGACTTTGTGCTGTGAAACATCACACAAATGAATAGCACCAAAGGGATTATAATTCAAAATTGCTTCTATGAAAGTAAAAACACAAAAGGAGAAGCATGAAGTTTTTTACTTCGTCTACTTTATGAAAATAAAAATATTAGGATAATGAAGTCCATTTGCTTGTAGTTGCATAGGGGGTCTGAATTTCCTGAGTCCCTCCAGCTTACTTTTGACGCAGTCAAGGAATTTGCATCACAATCAGCGGGCACATTAGAAGGAAAAAGTCTGTCCAGAATTGTGGGGTTTTTCTGACTATTTCTAAACAATTCACAAATGTTAGCAACGGCACGGTTTCTAGTTGAACGGGAGCCATGCTGGGCTAAAGGGTTGATAAAGAGCACGCAGTGAACAGCGCCCTCTATTGGTAAATCGAAGCATTTACCTAGTAATCAGAAGGGAGCCAGAGCATGTCATTTTGCTTCTTGAACTGGACACTAATGAAAAAAAAAAGTATAATTTTAAAAGCATATTCAGTAACATTTTAAAAGTCCGCTACACTATTGTCTGAATTTTTTGTATTTTTTGTTGAGGGGTATCAATTCAGTTCTCCTCACATAATAATAAAAGAATTTATTTAGTCTGCTACTTTCTTATCCTTAAAATGTCACAAACATAGACTCAATTTTATTTTTAGGAAGAAATAAAATTTTTACCCTGAAGATGAAGTTTGAATAATTTGCAATTTAAATTTTGTTGTTATTGATTATAGCTCAGTACAATCACCAAGAAATACCTAACAAGTTTCTAACTCCTGATATTTCCAAAATGATTACACATTTCACTAATCAAGGTCACAGTCACCTCATTTTACTGGTGTCAATGAAAACCTGATGCTTTGTGTTAATTAAGAATCACATGCCAATGAAAATGGATATCTTAAATGCTACTGCTGCCCTTTATATGTGAGCTCCAAATGCCCCCTATTGGACAAAGCACAGTAGGTGAAAAAGCTGGCTCAGTGCTCTTCTCTTCAGCCCGCTCCCCTGGAGCTCCTATTCAAGCTAAAACTCCAATAAAAGGACGTAGGAGCTCAACCCATGCAGAGACTATAGGATCAGGTCTCATATTAAAATCTTGGAAGGAAAAGTTCATTAAAGTTTTATTGTATCTCTATGAATAGTTTTCAAATACAATGGTTTTCTTTATTACTGAAATCTCATTTCAAACATGATTGTCTCTGTGAGAAATTAGCAACTTTTAGAAATCAAGCCATGGACAATATTTTAAAATCTGACTTTTCTTTACAGAACTCTGAGTTGTACTTCTTTTTTCACCAAACAGTTCTAGAGTACAACTTACATAGGTTTTATATCCCCTGGGGAGACATATTAGTTATGCCAAAGTGCTCTCCAAACTGCCCAGAAGGCAGTGCCTCTGCTGTGGACTTGAAAATGTTAACAGTTAAAATTCTGTGCTCAAGTTTTAGGATTGATATAGTCCTGGAAAGAAAATAAGGGGCAGGGTCAACCAGAAGGCCGCATCAGACACTCCATGGAGACTTCCCCCACAGAATCCTGAATAACTAGAAAAAACTGGCAGAGTCATCTTCCTTAAAACTCCAGAAAATAATTAAAGGGTTGCAATAACTGGGGGAGTGCCAAATCAAGAAAACAAGTTTAAAAAGCAGTAGGCGAAGCTGAGGCACTGTTGCTGACCCCTCCTCCACTCCCTTCATGGTGTGGTTTGGAGTCAGCCTGCACCACTCCTGTGGGTCCCTGGCCCTGCTCCCAAGAGATCAGAGGAACCCCTACATGCCTAGGGCTCCTGCCTGAATGTTAGTGTCCATCTATCCTGTGGCAGCCTGAAAGTCTGAACCAGGAAACTCATCTCAGACTCGCCCTCCCAAAACTTACCCTGCAGGCAGGAGCAGCCTGCAGACCACTAAAGCAGTATAAGGAACAACTAAATCAAAGCAGCCTGGAGCAAAGGATGACCTGCTTTATTTCCTAAAATAGAGCACCAGGAGGGGAAGAAGGCCTATTTCATAGGGAGTAGAGGGAGAATCTGAATTCCTGGAAATGGGGGAATTCCTAAGGCCACAAGCAAGCACAAGCCCAAGGCAAGACACAGGCTCAGGAAAGACGGACGTTTGCCTCTGCCTGATCTTCTCGGTAGGGAAGCTAAACTCTGAAGGAGCGCACCAGTCAATGCGGAGCAAATTTGCAAAGATTGTGAAAGGTATTTTTTTTTGCACTGGTTTGTTTTTGTTAGCTCCTGACACTCAAGGAAATCTCTGTCATATCTCTAGTTGGACATAAACTTGAGTAATAGATGGCACTGGGACTGAATCCTAGAATTAACATTTTAAAATATTAAAATGTACTATGTGCAACAAAAGATTAGAAGACAGGAAAACAGGCAATGATGGTCCACCCAAAAGAAAAAAAATGAAAATCCAGAAACCATCAATGAAAAGACCAGACTTTGGACATACCAGACAAAGACATTTTTTAATTAAAATATTTTATTTGATATTTTACTTGAGTTTGTTGGTATTAATTATTTTCACACATTTTACCCTTTTTTTGGAAATATACAATATTAGTGTAATAATCACAGTGGTCACAAATTGGTCACTTAATATACTATCCAAAGCAAAACAAATCAGTTTTATGAGGTAGGACACAGAAGGCTGATAGATAGATAGATAGATAGATAGATAGATAGATAGATAGATAGATAGATAGATATTTCACTCTAGGACATTTCATATTTCTTCTCTTGAATGATTTAACTTTTCTGATTTCCATATTGTTTTGGGGTGAACTTCAAAATGTTGAAACCATATT
The DNA here is from genome assembly GCA_029593785.1 of Cabassous unicinctus. Lineage (NCBI taxonomy): Eukaryota > Metazoa > Chordata > Mammalia > Cingulata > Chlamyphoridae > Cabassous > Cabassous unicinctus. The sequence goes on from JAQZBX010035677.1 coordinate 20,913, forward strand.
TGGGGTTTCAGAGGCTCACTGAGAAAATGTAGATGGCTTGTTTCAATTCGGTCAACTAAATCTTTTGGTTATACCCAGTTCACAAGGCCAATTGCTGAGGTGTTGATCTGATTTTAATGAAGTTCATGATGGTTCAGACTATCACAGTATCTTAATCTAAGACAAACCATTAAAATACCAAGTGCTTTAACGCCGTATATTTTCAATCAGAGTCGCCATCTCTGAGACCATGGTAGATGAGACTGGGCTAAAGCTATGTTACTTTGCTCATATCAGGCATTGGGTCAACCAATTCACTTGGATTCCAATCAGGAGAACTACATATTTTCCTTTTGCATTTGGCTGAATAGATTATGTAAATGCTTCTCATTAGGAAAATTCCAGCAATGACTGAGAAATAACTTCCGTAAATAGAAAACTGAATACTGACAGGAAGCCCCAGGCCTCGGCTGTCAACCACCATCACAGTCATGATGGCCCAGATCACCAAGGCAACTGAGGTGTTGATTCTGAACACCAGAGCACAGCATTCCATGCTGAGACGCACAGCGATCTGAAGTGCTGCTATGGTTGTAAGAAACATAAAACTTAACTTGAATATCAAAAGACTACCACAGCACAACCAAATATTAGTTCTGTAATATTGTAATGAGAAATAGAGAGCATGCATCTGCTGCTAAGAGGATTCCCAATGCCAACTCTTCCAAAAGATCCCAGTTGACTTTCATGTAGCCTGCCGCAAAAGATACCACAGCCCCTCCAAAGGCTGCAGGAGCTTCTACTGCTCCATTATATATTGTAGAACTTTCAGATGGTGCCTTGTAATCCCACAGGATTTGAGCATAGTTCAAACCCTGGTTAAAACCTGCCATGCAAAAGCCCACCAGACAGACCAGTAAAAAAACGCTTTGAGGTATAGTACTCCTTGGAAACATAGAACCACTGTGTAAAATTCAAAAAGCCACAATTTTTTTGGCTTTGGGCTATTCAACTGGCCATAATCCACAGATCCTGAAATGGTGAATGACTCCTGGTGGACTGGTTGGTGATCGTCACAGGGCTCACGTATGATAGCATCTTTTCCTGAAGGCTTTTCAAGAGCTTCTTTGCTGGGTTTTGCATGAAAGAACATGCTCTTCTTGGGCATTGGTAGAAAAAGTGAGAAAAGGAAGGCAACAGAGACAGAGGCCAAGGATATGACACTGAGGTAAAAGTACAACAGGCTGGCCAGGGACACCATGGAGGCCACCAGCACCACACTCTACAGTAGCTGCTCACTCTCTAGTAATGTTCTGGGCTGACCATGCTGTAAATGTAGGCATAGTGGGCCACCTCAGTGACGGAGACCAAGGCATAGAAGAACTCCAGCACCTGCATGGCTTCTAATACTTGACCAAACATGAGCAGCAGCCCAGTCACAACGAAGCTGATCTCCTGTAAGATGATGACTGTCTTGTAGTGGATGTAGCTGGTGAGAATGAACATGAGGAGTGGCAGTGCCAGGTAAGAGTACATCCAAAGAGGAAGGATGTCTGTTGTGATCACACTGAGGTTCATATTTTTATCTGGTCCATTAAATAAGGCACAACAAATGGCTCTTATGGTTTCATCATTGAGAAAAATACAAATAAGCAGAGAATTACTGTGGGAAAAACCCAGGAATGGCTTGGTGAAGTTCAGCCACAATCCATGCCTGGTTAAACTTGTTCTAATCGGGCCAAGAGGGGATAGTGTGGGGATATGGAGTTGTTTAATTTCAATTTATCTGCTTTTCTGAATTCTGTCTGTTTGTATTCCTTTCTGCACTGAGTTCCAAATGCTCCCTTTTAAAAAATGATCTTCAGTATGCTCAAGGAGATAAAGGAAAATACAAAGAAAGAACTAAAGGATAAAAGAAAAATAATGAATGAACAATATAAGAATCTCAATAAAGAGACAGAAATTTTAAAATGGAACCAAACAGAAATACTGAAGATGAAGACCACAATAACTGAAATGAAAGATTCTACACCCTCTAGATTGTAGGTGGCAGAAGAAAAAATCAGTGAATTCAAGAAGAAAATAATTGAACTTATTCAGGTTGAGGATCAGAAAGAAGAAAGAATTTTAGAAGGCAAACAGAGCCTAAGATTCCTGTGGGATACCATCAAGTATACCAATATACACATTATGGGAGTCCCAGAAGGAGAAGAAAGAGAGGAGAGGAAAGCAGGAATATTCAAAGAAATAATGGTAGAAAAGTTCCCAAATTTAATGAAAGACTTGAACACGTACCTCCAAGAAACCCAACAAAGACCAAATTGGATAAACTCAGGGACAACCACTCCAAGACATATAATAGTCAAACTGTTGAAGGACAAGGACAAGGAGAGAGAACTGAAAGTTGTAAGATAGAAACTACTTGTTATATAGTACAAGAGAGACCCAATAATAGTAAGGGCCAATTTCCTGTTAGAAACTATCAAGGCAAAAATTTAGTGGGGTAAAAAATTTAAAGTGTTGAAAAGAAAAACAATTGCTAACCAAGAATTTTGTACCCAATAAGACTGTCTTTCAAAAAAGAGGGAGCGATTAAGATATCCAAAGACAAACAAAATCTGAGGTGTTCATCACCACTAGTCTTACCCTACAAACAATGGTAAAGGAAGTTCCTCAGACTCAAAAGAAATGACATAAGACAGTGGACCAAGGGGCAGAAAGAAAGAAAGACCTCTAGAAAGGTAACCCAGGAAATTATAAATACCAGTACTACTGAATTTTATTTTTTTGGTATGTAACTCTCACATTTTACTTCTTACAGTTTCTAAAATGAAAATGCATAAAGCATAAGGATAAAACTATTGTTTTGGACATCCAATGTATAAAGACGTACTTTATAACAAGTACAACAAAAAGGTGGAAGAACAGAGAGGAATAGGAGCAGTATATGTGTAAGCTAATGAAGTTAAGTTTATCAAATAAAACATGATCATTATAGATTTAGGATACTACATTTTAGCTCCATGTTTACCACAGAGAAAATACATGAAAAACATATACAGAGAGAAATGAGAAGGAATTCAAAATGGTACCACACAAAAAATCAAATTAATATGAAAGTGAACATTAACGGAAGAATTGAAAACAAAAAAAGGTTTAAGAATTACAAAAACCAAATAGAAAAAATGGCAGACAAAAGAAAGTCCTGCATTTTCAGGAGTTACTTTAAATGTAAATGGATTAAACACTCCAGTCAAAAGAAAGAGATTGACAGAATGGATAAAGACATAATATGTACAAGCCATTAAAAAGAGACTACCCTTAAATTCATAGACATAAATAGGTTGAAAATGAAATGATGGAAAAAAATATGCCATGTATGGTGGTTTAAAGCTGTATGTACCACAGAAAAACACGTTCTTATATCTAATCCATTCCTGTGGGAGTGAACCCATTGTAAGTAGGACCTTCTGATGAGGTTACTTCAGTTAAGGTACGGCCCACCTCAGGATGGGTCTTACTGCTATTACTGGAGTCCTTGATAAATTCATACATGAAAGAGAAAGCCATTGAAGCAAGAAGCTGAA
>JAQZBX010035678.1:0-24499 GCA_029593785.1 Cabassous unicinctus
CGCATGCCCGTTGGCTGCTTGTTAAGTTTCGTTTCTTGCCCTGTACGTAGGTTTCGTTTCTCGCCCAGAACTTAAGTTTCGTTTCTGGAGTTATAGCCAACAGGATTATATTTGTAAACTGGTCTGTTCCTCTGGTTGTGATATTCTTTGACTGTATTTGATTCAGCTGAGATGTCTTTGATTAAATTATATTAAGCTTACGGCTTTGATTTGACCACATCAGGAAGGAAGGACTCAAGGTTAAATCTCTGCTCCCTTGGTGGGCTGATATAAATGGACACTCACTCAAGAAGACAAAGGAAGAGAGAGAGCTCCATAGATACCATAAGAAAGAATTTTGTCAGCTTTGATCCTGCAGCTCCAGGAAGAGAGATGAACCATTCACCTGATAGTTTGGAGCTGGTCCTGGAAAGAAATAAACCCTATGCCAGACTGTAGCAGAGAGAGAGGAAGGCTGAACCCTTACATAGATCACCTGCCATCTTGCTTCAACATATGGTTACTGACTTTGGTGAGAAAGCAACCTTGAGCTGGACTATTCAGGACCTTGTAATAAGATTTTATGACAAATGAATAACTTTATAAAAGTCAACAGATTTTTGGTACTTTGCATCAGCACACCTCTGGCTGACTAATACAACATTCAATGCATATTTCCATATACTTCTATAATATTGCCATGGATTTATTAGCAATTCGTGCATAAATAACTTTTGGTAAGGTGAGTAAAGCAAAAGTATGAACATCTCTATGTTTTAGATTAATGTTTTATAATATTTTATATACACATCCATTTTTTTAAAGTACACTGTTTTCTCAATTTTCTTATATACCTATTTCATATATGTATTTCCTAAATGCAATGTCCACAATTTTCAAATATTATCAAAGACTAATTTGGCAAAGATGTATGCATTTTTACAAGAAATGTACTTTGGAGTCTTTCATTACTTGTGGAATTATATAGTCATTTTTAAAGAATAAATTTTATTGAAGTATATCATTCATACATGGATATACAAAAACAATAAGTATATAGTAAAAGTTGTGAACTTATAAAACAAACATGAATATCATCATACAGGTCTTCTGTACTTCACCCACCACCACCACCTTGTATTTTTCTGAGGTATTTGTTAAAAACCATGAAATTTTAACCATCTATTTCTTTTTAACTTAATGAGTTTTTCCTTTGAAATTCATATTTTGAGTATTTTTTGATCACAGAATACACACTTTAGGGCAAATGACTACAAATAAGTAAGTATGATTAAGCATGAAAAGTTTTGCAAAAAAGAATTATAAGCCTCATAAATTTATTATAAATGGTGTAGAAAGTTGAACGAAAAGCCTACACCAATCAAACATATATTTTAAACACATTATTCTTCTGGTTGGTTCTCATCATTTGCATGATATATTGCTTGAGCTGGCTTTGCAGGAATATAAAAATGTGTCAGTCCTCTAAGCTGTGCCTTTAGCATCAGCTTTTTTTAATTTTTTTTTAATTAGAGATGTTGTGAGTTTACAATACTTTCAAGTGTACAATACAGCATAAACATACTTTTTAATGGAAAGCTTTATTCATTACTCCTTTGGGTATAAGACAACAATTAGAAATATTTAAAATGTTACAATCTTCCAAGAAGAAATTCAACTTTATTCTATATGGTATGATATATAAAGTTATTAGTATTTTTTCCTTGACACGATATATACATTTTGCTGCTGATCATTTTGAAAATCACTCAAAATTTCAAGTTTTTGTTAACTTATCATACATTTTTAAACTGTTAATTTATTTTTGTTTGTACAGTTTATTTCAAGAAGAAATATTTACATGTCATAAGGATGAAAGAATTATAGATTGAACACGTATATAAATAGTTTTAGCTCATATTGTGCTATGCACCTTTTACTATATTTGTTCTATTATATATCTATACATTATCAATCCTTTACAACCAACCATGTTTTATTTTTTCTTTTCTAAAGTCTACATTTCAATGTTATTTGCAAAATTAACTATTCTACACCTCTAAACACTTCTTGTTGCTGAATTGATTATTTAAATATGGCTCTTTGTTTTGGCAACATTGACAGTAAAAAAAACAACATGAAATTTAAACCTTACTACTTCAGAAATTTTACAAATATAAAACCTCTGTAATGCACAACCTTACAAAGTGCCATATATTACCATAATGCCAGGGGATTCTGTTAGCCCTTCTAATACTCATCTCCCTTTTCAAGAGACAAATGAAGAATCTATTGATTTATTCATTTATTTTAACCTATATTCAATTTTCTTGCTCTATAAATTACATCATTTAATGGTTAATCTTTTCTACAAGGATCTGTTTTCAAATGGGTAATGTTCTTGACATTGATCCATGCTTTTCAGTGTACAATTGTTAGTAAAATTATATTTTATAAATATTTCAGTTTTCTTTTCAATCTTCCTTTGGTGGATACCTGCGTGAAACCATGTATTAGTGACTAAGAATAAAGTTACTATGGAAACTCTTGTACTAGTTCCTATGGACATGTTTATCATTCCATTATGTAAATAATGAAGACAAAAATGTCAGGTACATAAAATAGGTCATAATTAGCTTTATAAGAAAATATTCATTTGTAAAATGATTAAATTGTTTCACACTATCAAAAAAATAAATGAGAGTTTATGATGTGCAAAATCCTCTCAATCCATAATTGTTGCCAGATGTATTCACTTAAAAATTCTGGAGGTATATAATAGCAAACTTTGCGTTTTTATTTGTCATTTTCCTTGAGAATATATCAAGATGGATGCCATATTAAACACTAATCAAACCTCCATAAATTTAAAAATTATTGGATTTAACATTTATTTTCTGACTGCAATGGAAATAACTTAGATATAAGCAACAACAAAAAAATTTTTGAAATTAAGCAACATATAATGAAACAATCTGGGAATCAAAAAGAAATCACAATTAAAATAAAAAAATATTTTAAATGAATGATAGTGAATGATAGTGGTGTAATAGAATTAAGCAGTCCATTGAGAGAAATTTATAATTTTAAGAGTTTACACTGAAAAGGAGAAAGGTATAAGACAAATGACCTCCATTTCCAACAAAAGAAATCAGAAATATGCTAAAGCAAGTATTTCAGACTGAAATGATAGTACACTTGTCAGTGGATTAAATTCACATAAAAAGTTAAAATCTTTGGTAGATGTAACTATTATACACACCAGTAAAATTATATTGTACTTTTGTATATACTTTCATTTGTACTTCTAACAATTCTAAAATTCAAGTGCATACAAAGTAAGTATTAATCTATGGTTTTAGATAGACAGAATATGAAGATATGTAATAAGTACAACAAAAAGGCAGGTGACAGAGAGTTGTAGGATAGTGTGTATAATGATTATTGTTAATGCTATATTGATAATAATATTATATTATCATTTATAGCAAAGGTACCACACTAATGTAAATGTTAATGATAAAGAAACTGCAGGTGTGAAGGGGGTATGTGGGAACACAGTTCTTTCTGCATGATTTTTGGTAAACCTTAACTAATCTAATAAAAAGTGTTACAGGGGACAAAGAAGTACACTACATACTGTTAAAGGGGTCAATTAAAGAAGGAGACTCAACTCTGCTGAGATTCAGGGCCAAACTGGCATGTGAATGGACAAAAGATTTAAGTCTCTTGTACATACATCTATCAAGTATAGTACTAATTATAGGTTCAAATAGAAGGGACAGAAGAACTATGTGTAGGGAAACCACAAATGAGTCCAACTCTGTCACTCTGGGGAACATACATTCCAAGGTAAGGCCCATTGGCAGGGCACCAAACTACTGAGCTGTATTCCCTGCCTATAGTGTCTGGATATCTCTAGAGCCCTCAGGAGCCCTGCTATTTGAAGCACTATTTACTGTGGCAGTCAATGAGATCCTGCTAAGATATGCATAAACAAAACCTCTGGAATGGCCTTCTGAGACACTCTGAAATCTCTTAGCCATAAAAACTTATTTGTATTTACAATTTCCCCCTTGTGGTCAAGGTCTGTTTCCAGCTGCATTGCTAGTTGGTGCTTGTTAATAATCCCTTGGTGCCAGGGAGACTTATCCTCAGGAGTAATGTCCCATGCCAGGCCCTGAATCTCTGCAGAGTTGCAACACCTACTCTCCAGTTCATTGGACTCACCCAGGCAAAGAACACCCATGCCAAGGAATGGAGAGAGTCTGCAAATGCAAGTAAGATAATTCCATCCATCTGCCCCATGAGATCTAAGCCGCCTCTCATTTAGAGGCAGAGGGGGCATCACCATCATAAGATCCTCAAGATTGGGTAATGAGCAATGGGCTAAAGTAGACTTACTATTATTTTTTATATATTTAATATAACATTTATGAAATCTAAAGTTTCTTTTAAAAAATAGCTAGAGGACAGTGAGTGAAAAAAGAAGAATCTATAATTAAATACATATTCATCTAACAGCAGAGCCACAAAATGTATGACAAAGTTGAAGGTGGAATTATATTGTTTTACAGTAATAGTAGGAGACTTCACTATGGCATTTTCAATAAACAACAGACCATCTTTACAGAAGATCATAAGTAAAATAGAAAATTTGAACAATACAATAATATCAAGTATTAATAATATGTATATGTGCATGTAGGTGATATTTGGGAACTCTAATTTCTGCCTGATTAAACTGTAAACTGGAAACTGCTCTTAAAAACATAAATACAATGAATAGAATTTCTAAAATTACGTGCTAATGATAAAATTTGTTTTAAGTGAAAATTAGTACTTTAGAAAAATCTATGTCCTACACATGAGCTTTAGAGCTTCCCAAACTTAAATAGGTGTTTGAGAGGATTGTTGGTGATATTAATAAATTAGTTTATTTTGGAGTTGTAAATTGAAATAGGCCATGTTTGTAATATCTATACCATTTTGTGAGCCAGAATCTCCCATATGAATAATATTTGATGTTACAAAATTGTGGATGGGTAAAAACCATTTATACTTCTAAATAGATACTGAATTCAATCTAATAGAACCAAAGAGGTTTATTAATATGTCAGCAGATCTCAAATTGGAACAATTTAAGAAATCTCTACCTGTTGATTTTTAGTGTTGAATATTATCAGTAAAGAAGAATATTAACAATTTTCTTAATGCTCTAATCAAATAGTCCCTTTTCTAACCATGCATCTGTTTAAGGCCATATTTTCTTTAGACTCTTCAACCAAACACACATTTTTTAATGAAATGAGTGAGAAAGCAGATATGATAATTCAGTTATCTCCCAGTAATTCAGAATTAATTAGATTTTCAAAATATAAAATGATTTCTTTCTTCTCAAAATTTAATTTCATTTTAGGAATTAATATACATTTGAAATTTAATATTGCATTAAGCTATAAATAATGATTTAATTAATTTTATACATAAATAATTTTTAATTTCTAATATGGTAATTTTCCATGGATATAAGCCACAGAATAGAAGTTATTTAGTATTTTCAATATTTTTTAGATTGTAAAATTTCCCGGAAACAAAAAAACCCACATAAGAATAGAAGATTTATGTAAATTCTATTAAATTCTGTTTTGCCATATCCAATGGAACCTCAGGTAATATACTTTTAAATGTATTCTTCCAACCATTACCCTCTTCTCCATGCTGTATTTCTCTGAAAATAGTGCTATGATTTTAGTAGTTTCCTGGCCATCATTTTTCTTCAGTCATCTCCAGATGAGAAAGGTTCCCAGTCCTATGCATTTTGTTTCACTCTGATCTCCTTGCCACATAAGGAAATTTTGTAGACTCTATAAAGTGAAGCAATCCTTCAGATATTTCCTGTCTTTGACCCAAATACACATATTAAGACTGAGAACATGGAGAGATTATGAAAGTTGGTAAGGATCTTCTTGGGATTTGTGAAAGCCTTTCTGAGAGTTCCTGACTCTGGTGAAGCCAAAAAATGTCCTATACTAAGTCAAGAGAGATTTCTGCTTTCATAAAGTTGACTTCTTATCTCCAAACATCAAACGTTCCCTACTGAATTTCATAACTGTGTTCATAATCTGTAGGGTTATTGTGATGATTAGGCTAATATGTCAACTTTTCCAGGTAATTCTGGCCCAGTTTTTTCATCAAGGAAGCACTGGACTAATTGTAATACAAGGGCATTTCATGGACTTTAATCATCAGTGAGTTGAATGCATAGATGGCTGGTTACATTTACAATCAATTAGGAGATTGCCAACAGCAATGACTGACATCTTATCCAATCAATTGAAAGCCTTAAAAGGATAAGTAATTTCAGGATTCAGAGGGAGAATTACCATCTCTACTTCAGGTAGCCAGCATCTTCTTGGGAATTCAATGGGGACTTTATCTGAATCACAGGTTTGTAGTCTGCCTTACAGAATTTGGACTTGTACATCCCAACTGTCACTTGAGACAATTTTATAAAATCTCATATTGTTTACAGATATCTCTTGTCATTTCTATTTCTCTAGAGAACACTGGCTAATACATCTTGGTACTGAGATTGGGATGGTACACTCCTCAAGGCAGGGAGGAGGTTGGAATTCCATGTGGCAGGTTGCAGTTTGTGTGATGGAGGCTTGTCATTGGGTGGTTTTCTCCTCAGGGTGAGGAAGAGGGCAGGATTCCTTGGGGCAGGCTAGAGGTTGGGTGGTACAAGCTTGACATTATGTGGTCTCCTTAGGGCAGACCATTACAGGTTTATTTGGCAAAGTCTCAACAGAATTTAGGGTTTCAGCATCCCCACAGCCATCATCAGCCCACATGTCTCCATTTCAATCCTCAAGATTTCACTCCTTCCCAATCAATGCCCTCACTTTAACAGCAGACACCATGCAATGTTGAGATTTTAGTTTCCATTATACCTTTGCTACTCATACAATTAGACTCTTAGTCTAGTTTTCAGAGCTCTCAAGTCTGCAGCTGCACAAAACAAGATTTTCTTTCAGAGCACACATAGAAACTTTTGCATTATTCATGTGGCACTTAAGTTGAAAATTTGAAGTCTTCACTTCATCCCTTTCTTTTGGAATTATATTCAGCATATTTAGGAACAGCCAATCATAATCACTGTACCTTTAAATTCTACAAAACTATTCTCACTCAGATCCTTGCCTCTTACAAGCATGTAAGTAGTCATATCCAGTAGTGATATTTTGCATATCTCTATTGCCAATTCATAACATGGACTATCAGTGGCTTCTTGATTATTGGAAACAGAGTCATTGATGCCCTTGTATGTACTTAGAGTAGAGAGCTAATTGCAAAATTTTCAGAACCAATTCAGAAATCCCATTTTTAAGATTCTGTTTCTCAAGAACCACTTCTGGTAACAACTGGAAGTTAAAACTGACACCAGTCCACTTTGGGCTATTCATGTCTCTGAATCAAGAGGCAAAGAAGGGAATTAGTGTGCTGGCTAGGTTGATTGTCCATAATTATCAATAGGAAGTAGGACTGCACTTACGCAATGGAGGTAAAGAAGAGTTTGCCTGGAGTACAGGAGATCCCATAGGGCCTCTCTTAGTACTACAATGCCCTGCGATTAAAGTCAATGGAAAATTGCCACAATCCAATCCACACAGGACTAACAATGGCCCAGAATCTTCAGAAATGAAATTTGGGTCACTTCCCAGGCAAAGAACCATGACAAGGTGAGGTGTTCACTGAGAGTAAAGGGAACATAGGATGGGTAGTAGAAGAATGTAGTAATAAATATGAACCTCAACCATATGACCAGTTACAGAAATGAGGACTGTAGCAGTCATGAATATATATTCTTTCTTTTGTTATGAGTATGTTTATATATGTACATAAAACAAATATCTTTGTTTCCTTCCCTAAACTTTCCCATTATCGTATGACACAAGTTGTGTTAGTTTCAAATCATAGTATTTAAAGATGTCAGGTGAATATTGCCCAATGACTTGAACCCTATTTTGGAGGAATTGAGTGCATTTTCAGTTTTATGCAGGATAGTTGAGCTTTGTTAGGCAGAAATATATATATGTCTGTTATTATTTTTATTAAGAGTTTCTGTATGGTCATGTGTATGATTGCCAAGTTGATAAGAGGTTGGTTGTGATGGTTAGGTTAATGTACAGTCTCATCTTGGTAATGCTGCTCAATTGTTTGGTCAGGCAAGCACTGGGCTAGTTATAATACAAGGGCATTTCATGGGCTTTAATTGATTACATAGATGGCTGGCTATATCTACAATCAATTGTGGGATTGTTATCAGCAATGTGTGTCATCTCATCCAATCTGTGTAGGTCTTAAAAAGAGAACTGATTTTAGCATTCAGAGAGAGAATCCCCTTCTCTACTTCAGCTAGCCAGTGTCTCCTGGGAAATTCAATGAGGACCTTCATCTGAGTTACTGGCCTGCATCCTGCCTACAGAATTTGAACTTTTGTAACCCCATGGTCACATGAGAAACGTTTATATACTCTCATACTATTTGCTGATATCACTTGTCATTACTGTTTCCCTAGAGAACCCTGACTAAAGCAGCTTTGTACATAAATCTATTTTGAGCCTTCATTTCCAAGACTTTCCCTAGAACTTCTTAGCCTCTTTCAAATTCTGATACTCTCCTGATTGGCAGCTATTAACAAACATTTTCAGAATAATGACAAGTGGGCAGCTTTCCTCCAAACTGTTTTTGGGGGTAGAAACTCACAACCTTAGCATTACCTAGCATTGTCATAGCACATGTGCAAGGATCTCCTTTTATTAAGATATTATTATTTATTTAAATTTATTAAGATAATATTATTATACAATAATATATTATTGTATAAAATTCAATAAAAATTGGGCCTATTTGAAAATGAATGAATTATAAATTCTTTTTTATTTTTTTATTTTAAAAGACCCTTTAGGTTACATTAAGTGTTACATCAAAATATAAGGGATGGGAGCAGATGTGGCTCAAGCAGATGGGTGTTCATCTCCCACATGGGAGTTCCTGGGTTCAGTTTCTGGTGCCTTCTAAAGAAGAAGAGCAGATGCCACAGGAGCAGATGCCACAAGAAGCAGATGCCACAAGGAACAGATATCTTAAGGAGAAGATACCACAACCAGCAGGGAGAAGTGACTCAAGTGGTTGGGCAGTTGCTTCCCACATTGGAGGTCCTGGTTTCAGTTCCCAGTGTTTCCTAAAGAAAAGGAACAGACAACAAGCAGACAAATGAGGGAGCCATCTGGCGGGCAGATAAAAATAGGAGATTCCCATATACCCCAACCCCTCCCCCTCCCCCTCCCCCAATTTCCTCCATTAACAATATGTTTCATTAGTGTGGCACATTTGTAACAATTGATCAAAACATATTGAAATATTGAAACTAATCGTGAACTATAGGTAACACTTTTAAATGCACAATTTTATAGTTTCTGACAGAATGTATAGTGGCCTGTATCCATCATTGCAATGTCATGCAGGACAATTCCAATGTCCCCAAAATGTCCAATATTGCACCTATTTTTTCCTCTCCCTCCCCTCAGAACCTCTGGTGGCCACTGCCTTTATATCAATGATACAGCTTCTTCCATTGCTAGAATAGTAATGTCTACTTTAGTCCATAGTTGCATGCCCCCCCTTATGTTTGTTCATTCCTCAATTTTTAAAAAAAATATTTTATTTTTCAAAGAGCTTTATATTGTGTAAATGATACATTGAAATTATAGGGGAATTCCCATATACCTCACCCCCTACACTGCTCTCACCTTACCCCATTAATAACATCTTTCATTAGTGTGGTACATTTGGTATAAACTATTTTGTCTACAAAATAGTTTACATTATAATAGTTTACATTATAGTTTCTATTTTGCAACACACATTCTTATCTTGACAAAGTGTACAGTGGCCTGAATCTATCATTGCAATGTCATTCAGAACAAATCCAATATCTCCAAAATGCCCCATGTTACAATTATTCTTCCTTCTCACTCCTCTCAGAACCTCTGGTGGCCACTACCTTTATATCAATATTACAAGTTTGTCCATTGCAAGAAAAATAAAGTCTATTTTAGTTCATAGTTGCATTCCCCTTATATTTGTTCATTCCTCAATCTTGAGGATTTTAGGATGGTGATGCCCACTCTGATTCTGGTTGAGAGGGGCCTTAGATCCCATGGGGCAGATGGATGGAACTGTCTTGCTTAGAGTTGTAGAAACTCTCTGTTGTTTAGGATGGGAGTTGTCCATCATCATCATTTTTTTCGTTGTCCTGGGCAGGTCTGATGAACTGGATAGTGGGAGTTGCTATACTGCTGAGAATCAAGGATCAACTGGCATATGGACAGACCAAAGTTTGGGTCTCTGGTACGTATACTTAGTGCGTATAGTGCAAATTATAGGTACAAATAAAAGGGGCAGAAGACAATTATATAGGGAAATTATAAGCGAGTCTAACTCTGATATATTGGGGAACATATATTCCAAGGAAAGGCCTACCAGCAGGGTAATGAATTTCTAAGATTTTCTGCCCTCTCTATAGTGCCCAGAATTCTCTAGAGACCTCAGGTGCAACCCAGTTTGAGGCACTGTTTACTGTGGCAGTCAATGAGATCCTCTTGAGACATGCCTAAGCATAACTTCTGGAATGACCTCCAACTAACTTTGAAATAACTTAGCCATAAAAACTCATTTGTATTTAGTATTTCCTCCTTTTTTTCAAGGTCTTTTTCCAAATACATTGCTAGTTGATGCTTGGTAATAATCATTTTGTGGCAGAGAGGCTCATCACTTGGAGTCATGTCCCATGCAGGGGGTAAGGTTGTGAGTATACTTGCTGAATTTGCTTAGAGAGAGGCCACATTTGAGCCACAAGGAGGATTTCAGGTGGTGACTTAGTTAATACATAATACTAAACTAAGTTTCAATTTTGCAAGAACAAGGTTCATAAGAACAATAATCAATGCCAAAGATCTAGTGTATTGGTTTGTCCTCCTTCATTAGGCACTGCCCATGTACTCTAGAGATTCTTGCTGTTCCATTACAGAAAGTAGCAGGAATTCCCAGCATGGGAATTCAATATTCTTTCAGTTATTGTGTCAGTTTCTACTCGTTGAGACAACACCCCCCGACCACCTGAAGATATTCATATTCCATAAAGGCATGCCCTAGGTGAACCAGTCCCCACACAACCCCTCATCCCTGAGACCCTGCACCAGTGATCCTCTACTACCACAGTTGTGACCATTCTGCAATCCAAAACCTTGCCAAAAACAAAGTCAAAAATAAATGAATATAAATAATAAAAGGAAAGAATAATAATTAAAATAACAAATGATATACAAAAAATTTTAAAAAATTTTATTGCCTTTTATAACCATAACATATGTTTTATTTTATGAACAATGACAATTTATTCTATATGTTCTCTGAATGTCTTTTTTTCACTTTGTTTTCAAAGGAACTTTAAGTTCCAGAAAAGTCATGTAGAACATATAGGAGATCCCCCTATATCCCACCCCTTTCCCTTCTCACATTTTCCCCTATAGATAACATCTTTCATGAGTATGTTACATTTGCTACAATTGATGAACAAATATTGAAGCATTGCTACCAAACATGCTCAATGGTCTACATTATGGTTTACATTTTGCACCAAAATTTTTATAGGTTTTGGCAAAATTTATAATGGCCTGTATCCATCTTTGCAAGATCATGCAGAACAAACACTAAAAGTGCCCTTTATTCCATCTATTGTAATCTCCCATCCCCCTCTAGTCGGGACCTATGGTAACCACTAAGTGTCAATTTTTGAAGGATAAGTTTCATAGTTCCATGCATTAATATTTTGAGTGTTTGACTTATTGTTCTGTGATCTTTGATTAGACCCTGCCTATGTTCTTGACAGATTCTTTCCTGTCTAATTGATATTATAGCAGGATTCCCCATGATGGGAGTTTAATATTTTGTTGTTAATTGTGTGGGTCTGCCCCACTGAAATAACACATTATGACAAAATGAAAATTTTCATATTCTATAGAAGCATGTCAGGTGTGCTCTGTCTCATATATCCCCCACCCCTGATGCCTTGCACCAATAAGCTTCCCTTGCCATATTTGCCAAAAGAACATTCCCACTATTGTAGTTTTAACCACAGACCTACACATCCCTACAGTTCACCTCCTCCTTTCTCCAGTTCTCCTCCCAGTTCCATTGATAGTCCAACACTACCCCCACCCTACTCCTCCTCACATTCCTGCATCAACATCAACCCCATCCTCTGCCATCCACCTCCTTTAAATTTATTATCAATTTTGCCTGTATTGAGCTCAGCTTACCACACTCTACTATGTTTTTGTCTCCTGATAAACTATCTTCCAGACTCCAACTCTATGAGTTTGCTCAATTTCCTTAAGTTATATCAGGGAGGGCATGTAATATATGTCCTTCAGTGACTGGCTTACTTCACACAACATATGGTATTCCAGATTCATCCATGCTGTCCTATGTGTTAATATTGCATTGCTTCATACAGAAGAGTGATGTTCCATTGTATGTATATACCACAATTAGCTAATCCATTCATCTGTTGATGGACACGTGTTGCTTACAACATTTGGCAATATTGAATAACGTTACTATGGACATTGGTGTGCATATATCTATTTGTGCCCCTGCTTTCTTTTCCTCTGGGTATATACCCAGCAGTGGGATTGCTGGATCATATGGTAATTCTATAGTCAGTTTCTTGAGGAACTGACAGTTGCCCTCCAATGCCTGCACCATTATAAATTCCCATTAAAAGTGGATAAGTGTTTCCTATCCTTCATATCATCTCCAATACTTGTAGTTTTCACTTTTTAATAACCTCTATTCTAATAGGTGTAAGATAATATCTCATTGTATTTCTGATTTCCATTTTCTTAATAGTGATGGTGAGCATCTTTTCATGTACTTTTTAGTCATTTGTATTTCTTCTTTGGAGAACTGTCTATTCAAATCTCTTGCCCATTTTTAAAAGAGAATGTTTGTCTTTTTATTTTAGATATGTAGGATTTATTTATATATACTGGATATTAGGCCTTATTGGAAAAATGGTTACCAAATATTTTCTCCCATTTTGTAGGCTGCCTTTTCACTTTCTTGACAAACTCTTTTGAAGTGCAAAGTTTTTAATTTTGAGGAGGTTCCACTTATCTCTTTTGTCTTTCCTTGCTCATGCTTTGAGAGCAAAAGTTATGAAACAATTTCCAACTGAAGATCTCATAGATGCTTCCCTACATTTACTTATAGGAGCTTTATGGTCTTGGCACTTATATTTAGATCTTTGTTCTATCTTGACTTAACTTTTATATAGGGCATGCGATGGGGATTCTTTCTCAATCTTGTGGATATGGATATCCAGTTTTCCCAGCACCATTTGTTGAAGAGATAATTTTGTCCCAGTTGTGTGGGCTTTGTGGCCTTGTTGAATATCAGTTGACCCTATATACAAGGATCTATATCAGTACTCTCAATTTAGTTTAATTGGTCAATATGTCTATCTTTGTGCCAATACCATGCAGTTTTGACCACTGTAGACTTGTAGTATGTTTTAAAGTCAGGTAGTGTGATTCCTTCAATTTCATTTTTCTTTTTCAATATATTTTTGATTATTCAGGGCCCCTTGACCTTCCAAATAAATTTCATAATTAGCTTTTCCAATTCAGTAAAAAATGGGGTTGTAGTTTTTATTTTGTGTTAAATCTGTAAATCAACTTGGGAGGAACATACATCTTAATGTTGTTTAGTCTTCTGATCCATGAACATGGAATATTCTTGCAGTTATTTATGCCTTCTATGACTTCCTTTAACAATTTTGTGCAATTTTCTGTGTACAAGTCCTTTACATTTTAGTTAATTTATTCCTAGATATTTGATTCTTTTAGTTTCATTGTAAGTGGAATTTTTCTTGATTTCCTCTTCAGATTGCTCATTGTTGGTAAACAGAAATACTAATAATTTTTAATTTAAAAAATTTTTGTGTTAAAAAAGCTTTAGATTACAAAAATGTTATGTCAAAAAATTCCCATATACCTCACCCCTCCCCCACATTCACCCATTAATAGCATCTTTCATTAATGTGATTCATCTATTACAATTGATGAATAAATATTGAAGCATTGCTCCTAATCATGGACCATAGTTTACATTATAGTCACAGTTTACCCCACAAAATTTTATAGGTTTTGACAAGCTATAATGGCCTGTATCCATCATTGCAACATTATGCATGACAATTCCAAAGTCCCAAAATTTCCCCCATATTACACCTACTCTTCCCTCTCTCTTCCCTCAGAAACAATTGTGGCCATTGCTTTTTTATCAATGATATAAGTTCTTACATTGCTTGAATAACAGTGTCTATAATAGAACAACAATAGAACAGTACAAGTCCATTTTATTCCATTGTTCATTCTCCAATCTTGAGGATTTTGTGACTGTGAAGCCCACTATGTTTCTGATTGAGAGAGGAAATGGAGATGGAGATGATGGATGGAACTGTCTTGCTTGCAGTTTTAGAAACTCTGTTTGTTTGTTTTTTTGATATAGGTGTTGCCCATCATCATCATTTTGTAAGTAGTCCTGGGTGAGTCCAATGAACTGGAGATTAAGTGCTGCAACTCTGCTGAGATTTAAGGCTCAACTACCATATGAACAGACTGAAGTTTTAATTTTCTGGGACATATAATTAAGAAGTATCATGCTAATTAAAGGTTCAAATAAAAGGGACTTAAGAGCCATTTGCAGGGAAAATATAAATGAGTCTATCTCTGTTACACTGGGGATCAAATATTCCAAAGTAAGGTCCACTGAGAGGGTGCCAAATTCCTGAGATTGTCTGCCATGCTTACAGTGTCTAGATGTCTCTAAAGACCTCAGGAACCCCACTATTTAAGTCACTGTTTACTGTGGCAATCAATGAGATCCTGCTGAGACATGCCTAAGCATAACCTCTGGAATGACCTCCAGATTCACTTTGAAACCTCTTAACCATAAAATCTTATTTGTATTTAATACTTCCCCCTGTTGATCAAGGTATTTTAATAGATGTATCACTAGTTGGTGCTTGGTAATAATCCCTTGGTGCTAGGAAAGCTTATCCTCTGGAGTGATGTCCCAAACTGGCATGAAGGTAGTCTGTTTATATCCCGAGTTTGGCTTAGAGAGAGGGAGCATTTGAGCAACCAGGAGGCTTTCAGGAGGTAGCTCTTAGGCAATATATAATACTAGGCTAAGTTTCAATATCACAAGAATGGTTCATGAGAACAATAATCAATATAATGGTCCTGGCATAAAGGTCTGTTCTCCTTTGCTACGCAATGCACATGTACATGGGGCATTCTTGACACTCTATTAGAGGACTCTCCAGGATAGAATTTCAGTATTCCTTTGGTTATCGTGTGGTTCTCAACCCACTGAGACATCAACATATCCATACACTTTAGAGTCATGACCCAGATCCACTCCTCCCCATCAGCATGACTTTTGCATATTGATATTGTGTTCTGGCACTTTATTGAACTCATTTATTAGATCTAGAAGCTTTTTTGAAGATTTTTCAGGGTTTCCTACATATAGAATCACATCATCTGCAAATAGTGAGATTTTTACTTCTTCCTTTCTAATTTGGATTCATTTTTTATTTCTTTTTCTTGCCCAGGTTCTTAGGCAAGTACTTCTAACACAATGTTAAATAAACACTTACAATGTGCATCCTTTTCTTTTTCCAGATTTTAGTGGGAAAGCCTTTAGAATTTCACCATGGAATATGATGATATCTTTGGGTTTTTCATATATACCCATTATGATGTTGAGGAAGTTTCTTTCTATTACTATCTTTTGAAGTGTTTTTATCAAGAAAGAATGCTGTATTTTCTCAAGTTCTTTTATGAATCAAGATAGATGATCATGTGATTTTTTTTTTTTCTGTTGCTCTGTTAAAATGGTTTGTTACATTGGTTGCTTTTCTTATGTTGAATCTTCCTTGCATACCAGGGTTAAAAACCACTTGATTATAGTTTATAATTCATTTGATATGTTGTTGGATAATTCTAGCAAGTATTTTATTGAAAATTTTAACATCCAGATTTATTAGAGAGAATGGTGTGTAGTTTTCTTTCCTCGTGGCATTTTTATGTGGCTTTGGTATTAGGGTGATATTGGAATCATAGAATGAATTATGCAATGTTCCTTCCACTGCTATTTTTTTTAAGAGTTTAAGCAAGATTGGTGTTAATTCTTTTTGGAATGCTTTGTAGAATTCACCTATGATGTCATCTGGTGCTGTGGTTCTTAGTTGGGACATTTTGATGAATAATTCAATCTTGTTACTTTTGATTGGTATCCTGAGGTCATCAATTTCTTCCTCCATCAATGTGGCTGCTTGTGTGTTTTTAAAAATTTGCCCATTTCATCTAAGTTATCCATATTTTTGGCTTACAAGTTTTCAAAATACCCTCTTGTGATACATTTTATTCCTGTGGGATCAATGGTGATATCATCTCACTCACTTTTTATTTTATGTATTTTCAGCTTCTTTCTTTTTTCTTTGTTAGTCTAGCTAAGGGATGATCAATTTTATAAATCTTATAGAACTAGCTTTTGGTTTGGTTAATTTTTTCTACTGTTGTTTTTTTATTATTATTCTCAATTTCATTTAATTCTGCTGTAATAGTTGATATTTCCTTCTTTCTGCTTGCTTTGGAGTTAGTTTGTTGTTCTTTATTTCTTCTATATGTGCAGTTAGGTCTTCAATTTTATTTCTTTCTTCCTTCTAAATATAAGTAATTATGGCTATAAATTTCCTTCTCAGCACTGCTGTTGATGCATCTCATAGATTTTGATATTGTTATGTTCTCATTTTCATTTGTTTCATGGTAGTTATTGATATCTTTTGCAATTTCCTCCTTAACCCATTGATTGCCTAAGAGGGTGTTGTTTAACTTCCATATATTTGTGCCTAGTCTGTTTCTCTGTCCCTTATTAATTTCCAGTTTCATTCCATTGTGGTCCAAGAAATTATATTGCATAATTTCAGTCTTTCTGAATTTGTTGATACTTGCTCTGTGGCCTAGCATATAGTCTATCCAGGAGAATGATCGATATGCAGTTGAGAAGAATGTATATCCTGGTATATTTGGATGCAATGCTCTGTATAAATTTATTGGGTCTAGGTTCTTTAATTTATTATTCAAGGTCTCTATTTCTTTATTGACCCTCTGTTGAGATATTTTGTCTAATGATGATAATTATGTATTAAAGTTCCCCAGTATATTTGTAGATGTGTCTATTTCTCCCCTTAGTTTTTTCAATTTTTGCCTCATGTATTTTGGACACCCGGGCTATGTGCATAAATGTTTGTGAGTGTTCTTTCTTCTTCATAGATTATTGCTTTTATTAATATGTAGTGTCCTTCTCTGTCTCTTAGAAAAGTTTTACAATTAAAATCTATTTTGTCCAATATTTGTGTAGCTAATCCTGTTCTTTTTTGTTTTTTTTTCTGCATGTAAAATCATTTTTTAACCATTCACTTACAACCTGCTTGTGTCCCAGGATTTAAGGTGAGTTTCTTGTAGACAGCATATAGATGATTATATTTTCTTAGCCATTCTGCCAGTCTGCTTCTTTTAATTGGAGAGTTTAATCCAGGAATATTCAATATTACTGTTAAGGCAATACTTATATTAGCCAGTATTTCTTTAGGTTTGTACATGTTCTATTTCTTTTTTATCTGATTTTTTACTGTTTAATTATTCTTGCTAGTAATTTTCCTTCTACACTTTCCTTCAATCCTGTCTTTCCTGTTTATTCCTTTCAACCTTCAGAACTCCCTTTAGAATATCTTGAAGGGCAGGTCTCTTGCTGACAACCTCTCTGATTTTCTTTTTATCTGCGAGTATTTTGAATTCTCCCTAATTTTTGAATGCCATCTTTGCTTAATACAGGAATTCTTGGCTGGTAGTTTTTTTTTTTTTTTTTTTTTTTTTAGCACTTTAAATATGTCATACCACTGCCTTCTTGCCTCTATGGTTTCAGATGAGAAATCAGTGCTTAATCTTATTAAACTTCCCTTGTACGTGAAGGGTTTCTTTTCTCTTGCTGCTTTCAGTATTCCCTCTTTTTCTTCAGAATTAGACAGTTTGATAAGTATATGTCTTGGGAGTAGGCCTTTTAGTATTTATACTGTGTGGAGTGTACTGTGCTCCTGCACATGTATATCCATGTCCCTCAGAAGAGTTATGGTATTTTTAGTGATTATTTCCTCCAATTTTCTTTCTGTCCCTTTTCCCTTCTCTTCTCCTTCAGGGATACCTATAATGCATATGTTTGTGCATTTCATATTGTCATTCAATTTTCTGAGTCCCTGCTGATTTTTAAAATCTTTTTACCTATCTGTTCTACTATCTGTGCAATTTAAGTTACATTATTTTCAATGTCACTAAAGCTTTTCTCTGTTCAAATCTGTTGTTTTATCCTTGTAGCATATTTTTTATTTCTTGTATGGTATCATTCATCAAGACTAGATATGTTATCTTTTTATGTATGTTCACAATTTCTTCTGTATGTTTCTCCATGTCTTCTTAATATCCTTTATCTCTTCTTTCACTTCATATAGTTGGTTCATAATGTTTATTTGGACATCCTTTTTCAAGTGTTCCATGTTCTGCATCTCCTCCTATTTGTTTCATCTTTGACACTTGATTCCACTTATTCTATATCATTGTAGGTGTCCATGTTTCCCTGAAAAAAATTTTAAGACACTAGAAAATGAAAGATTAAAACAGAGAAAAACAATAATAGTAATAATAACAAAAAGATAGAAAAGGAACTATAGAAGAGTCAGGAAAAAATAAGAAATGAGTGCAAAATCATAAAAATACAAAGGTATAAGAATAAAAAAGAAGAAGAAGAAGAAGAAAAATGAACTAGAAAAAAGATAAAATAATATGAAAGACCAGAAAGATGAGCAAAGTTTAGGGGAAAAAATGAAGACCAAACAAGAGAAGGTGGAATGAAAGAAAAGTAATGGAAGAGGAAAAAATGAAAGCAAGAGAAGGAATAAACTAAGAAGAAAGTAGAAGGAGAATTAAAAAAGGAAAAAAAGAAAGAGAAAATATAAAAACCAAAAAACAACCTAGGAAAAACATGCTTCCCTCTTAGACCACTAGGAAACATCTCAGGGTCCCAGTGCTTAGCAATGAATCACCCTGTAGCATGTCCTCCCCAGGTAAGGTGCATGGTGTTAGAGAATAAATTTAAGAATAAAAAAACAAAAGCAAAATAAAAATTAAAAAATAAGAATTATAAAATAGCATGTCAATAAAAACAAAAACAATCTCTGTCTATAAGTTCCATGTCACAAGGTACCAGCTGTATGCCTGACAACCTGCTGGATCATCCTCAGCATCCCTTCTCTTAGGCAGTATTGGGGATTGAACCATGCACCTACTAGATGTGAAGAAGACATTTATCCCTTGAGCTACACATATTCTACAGCTTAGTTATGTTTCTGTAAGTTTATCTGCCTCTTCCCTACCTCTATCCCCTCAAGGATGTTGGATTTCTAATAGTTTGCTGGCTGTCTCTTCTGGCTTCCTTCTCTCCAAGGCTGTTAGCCCACCTCCTCACTAACACAGTGGCCCTCACTCCCAGGGCCAGTGGCTGCAACTGCCTGCCTGATCTGAACTCTCTCTCGTCTCCCTCGGGATGTTTCAGCTCTGGCTAGTGTCTTTATTTTTTAAATTTTGTTTTTCCCTTCTGTTAGGCCTGGCTTATCTCCCCTCTGAATTACTCTTCTCTCTCTCTGAGTTTGCTGGGTACCTGTCTTGCACTTATTTGCCTTTCAGCTCCCCCCACAGATGGGTCACTTGCAACTTCCACTTTCTAGGCTGGCTGCTGCCAAGATTCAAAGTGGGCTAATCTGGCCAAACTCACTGAAGATAAACCTCTCTTTGCCCTCCTCCAGACCCTTCTTCCTCCCAAAGAGGACCAATTTCCCCCCTCAGTTGGCTACAGTGATCCAAGGATTCTACTGAGGCTATTCACCTTGAGGTTGGAGGATATGTGTCATTCCCAGCCACAAGGGTGAGTAACACAAGGTTTCCCTTTAGCCTGTTTGTCTCTCTGTCCTTCTCCCTCTTGGATGTTACACAGCATTATCTTGCTCTGAAGATCCCCAAAGTGGCTCCCTTGGAGAGCTTTTTGTCTTCCTCCATTGTTTTTCTGAAATGGTCAACACCTCTCAAGCTACTCTGAGACAATCTTCCCAGGAAACTCCCATTCCTGAATCTTGAGGATTTGGGGATGGTGATGCCCACTCTGCTTCTGATTGAGAGTGGTCTTAGATCCCATGGAGAAATTTGATGGAATTGTCTTGCTTTCAGTTGTGGATACTCTCTGTTTTTTGGATGGGTGTTGTCCATCATTATCCTTTAGTTTGTTGTCCTGGGTGAGTCCAAAGAACTGGAAAGTAGGTCTTACAACTCTGCTGATATTCAGGATTCAACCAACAAATGAACAGACTGAAGATTTATGTTTCTGGGACATGTATTTAATGAGTATATTGCTAATTATAAGTTCAAATAAAAAAGGCAAAAGAGGCATGTGTAGGGAAATTATAAATAAGTCTAAATCTGTTATATTGGGGAGCATATATTCCAAAATACAGTCCAATGACAGGGTGCTGAATTACTGAGTTTGTCTGCTATATCTATAATGTCTAGATTTCTCTAGAGCCCTCAGGGTCCATGTGGTTTGGGACACTGTTTGTTGTGGAAGTCAATGAGATCCTCCTGAGACTGGAGTACAGATCTGTCTTCCTATGTAAGGCATGGACCCTGTACTTGGGGGATTCCTGCTGCTCTATTAGAGAATGTAACTGGACTTCTGAGGATAGGAATTCAACATTCATTCAGTTATTATGTCAGTCTCCATCACTGAGACAATGCCTCATGACCACTTGAACATATTCATATGTCATAGAGCCATGCACCAAGTGAACCCGTCCTCACATATCCCTCAATCACTGACCAAGTGCACACCTCCCCACATATCCACCAATTACTGACCCTGCACCATTTACCATCCCCTACTACAGTTGAGTCTAAGAACAATTTCTTAAATTTATTTGCAGGTTATTAGGAAGTATATATGCCCTATGCAGATACTTTTTGAATCTTGTAATTCATATTTTTAACATTTGATGATGAGTACCTATCCTAATCATTTTGTTCACTACCAGATTTGAAAATTCTGATGCAAATTACTTCTAAATATCACTGAGGTAATAAGGAGCAGAGGTAAACAATGAATACTCTCTCCTTCTTATGCCCAAGTCTGTACATTCAAACATCATGATGTAACCTGAGGTATAAGATACATGGAAAATTATACTTAGGGAAAATTGAGAATTTTACAAGCTGAGTGAAAGGATGCAATCTGAAGAGATGGGGGATTGGAATGAGACTTACAAGGATCAATAACCACATGTGGTTTGATAAAGAAATTTAAAAATTCATCTGGAATATTTTTATGTCTAACCCTTAACTAAATAGTATCAAATTAATTACTTAGTATTGTTTTATATATTTAATAAAATCTCTGATAAAGGACTTTCTCTTCATCATAAACTTGAGGATAGAAAAATACGCATAATATAAATGATTGTAGAATTAAAATTTACAAAAATATTTTGCAAAAATCTAGAAAATCATTTGAATATAATCAATGAAGTAAATCAACATTATTAAAAATATTACCTACCTAAATACTCATCAAATTATTTTCTACTTAGTTACAAATGGATTGTATTTAAATTATTAATAAAATGGAATTTCTTACAATTTAATAGTAATTACCTCTCAATTATGTTTTTCATATACAAAATTAAATTGCTCCAAAATGTGATCTTTCAAGGTAATTAGTTATAGAATTGAAACCATAATTAAGAATGGAACAATTTATTTCTGATTTGTTGTTTTTCAAAGCAAGCCCGAGTAAAATAGTTGTGGATATATTAGCTATTTTGAATGAGAAGATTTCAGTAAAATCTGGAAAATCACATAGGCAATATATCTGAACAGGAAATTAATTGACCATTCAATATTTACTTCATGTCTGATGGAAGGAAGGGAGCTTTCAGGAGGAGTAATATCAAGTGGGATGCTTTTCTTAGCTATTGTGTACAGGTGACAAGGTAAACTGACATAAAAAGGGAACTGTGGTACAAACTGCACTGGGAAGTTTGGAATTGATTATTATCTGAATTAAATCAAATAATTTATGGATTGTGGGGCAAAGGAGGAAAGAAACATCATACACTACTGTCTTATTGAAAAACACTGAAATAACTATTCTACAGAATAGGAGTTGCAGCTCCACCAGGATTCCAGGCACAGCTGGCACATGGACAGCCCAAAGACTAAAGTCTCTGGATGAACACTACAAACTCCATCACCAAGTATAGGTTTGAATAGAAGGAACAGGTGAGCCATATGCAATGAAGACATAGTTGAGTCCAACTCTGTCACTCTCATAAGCACAAACTCCAAAGAAGGGCCCACTGGCAAGGAACCAGACTCCAGAGCTATCTGCCCTGACATAGGACCTGGGTGTTTCCAGAGCCCTCAGGAGCCCATTATTTGGGGTGATATCCACTTTGGAATTCTATAAGGTCCTACTGAGATATGCATTAGCGTTAACTCTGGATGACCTCCTGACTCATTTTGAAGCCTTTTAGCCATATAAACTCATTTCTCTTTATATTTTCCCCCTTTTATTGCAGGTCTTTTTCCAGTTGCATTGCCAGTTGGTGCTTGGAAGCAATCCCTTGGGGCCAGGGAGGCTCATCCCTGGGAGGCATGTCCCATGCTGGGAGGAAGGTAATGAATTCATATGCTGAGTTTGGCTTAGAAAAAGGCCACATTTGAGCATCAAGGAGGCACTCAGGAGGCAACCCTTAGGCACCCCATAATAATAGGCTAAGTTTCAATTTCATGAGCAATTACTCATAAGGCTAGTCATCAATATCAAGAGCCCATCAGTGGATCGTCCTCTTCCACCAGTTACTGCCCCTACACTTGGGGGACTGTAACCACTCCCTTAGAGTATGTGGCAGAGCTCTCCAGGATGGGAATTCAGTGTTCTCTCATTTATTGGGTGATTCTCCACCCACTGTGACAATGCCCCTTGAACATTTGAACATTTTTGTATACCTTATATTTATGCTCAGGTGAAGTTCCTCCCATGCATCCCCCATTCCTGATATCCCACACCAATGATCCTCCTCATCCCCATTGTAATCCATCTGTGATCCAAAGATTCTACAAAGATGAAGCCATTACAATAGCTTAATACAATTAATAAGAAAATGATATAATAATGATAAGTTTAAATGTAAGAGATAAAATAGACAAAAATTTTAAAAAAACATAAACATAAAATAAAATTAAAAGATTGGGATATTAAAAAAATGAAAAATATTTTAAAAATTGTTTTGACCTCTTGCCTTTCATCACTCCAATATCTGGTGTCCTGTCTGTACTGTGGCACCTTTCCCCTCTCATTCCCCAGGGTCTCACTGTTTTTCATGTTGTTTTCAAAGAAGCTTTAGGTCACAGTGAAGTCACACATAGAATTCAGTAGACTCTCATATACCCAACATCCTCCCCTTTCCTCGCCCTCATATTATTACCTTTTTATATGTGGATGGTAGCATTGCTATAACTGATATACAGATAGTGAAGCATAGCTACTAAACATTGCCAATCGTTTACTCTATGGTTTCCATTTTAGATCGTATACCTTTATAAATTTTGATGATATATACCATGTCCTGTGTCCATCAATGCATGGGAGTGAACAACATTTCCACTAACCACTAAATACCCACTGTTTGATCTATTCTATTCCTCTTACCCCATCCCCCCGGTGCCCACAATGACCCCCTGGCTTGACTTGTTGGATTACAAAATTCATAGTTAGATACAACAAGAGGTCATGACACACTGGTTTGTCCCCCCCATTTGGAACTGCCTTGCAATACCACCTGTCTATTTATGAAAAATTGGTGCTCCCAAAGACAAGAGTCCAACTGCTTTCCACTCATTATGTGAGTTCCCACCCACTCATACAACATATTATGACAGAATGAACACTCACACATACCCTAGAAGCCTGCTCCAGGTGTGCCCTGTCCCAAATGCACCCTCCCCCAACTAACTCATTAAACCAGTGACCCTTCCTTGTCATATTGCCATAAGAGCATTCCCACTGCTGTACTTTCAACCACATACCCAAAAATCCCCAGTGTTCACCTGGTCCCTCTCCCAATCCTCCCCCCAGTATCTTGGACCTTCTAACCCACTGTTCCCAATCTACCCAACTGTCAACCCTGTACCACCCAACCCAATAATTTCATGACCCACTT
>JAQZBX010035679.1:0-24485 GCA_029593785.1 Cabassous unicinctus
AAGAAACCCACCTTAGACCCAGGGATTCAAGGAGGCTGAAAGTGAATGGCTGAAAAACAATCTTAAAGGTAAACAATAATCAAAAAAGCGTGAGAGTAGCTATACTAATATTGAAAAAAAAAAGAGACTTTAAATGTAAAACGCTTGTAAGAGACAAAAACGGACACTACATGGAGTGAAAGACATAATCTGTCAATAAGAAAGAACAATCATAAACATTTATGCAACTAATAGGGGCACTTCAAAATACGTGAGGCAAACACTGCACCAACTAATTGGAGAAATAAATGAGTGTACAATTATAGTGGGGTTTAATACACGATTATTACCATGAGAAAGAAATCTCGACAGAGAATCAATAATGAAACAAAAGACTTTGATTAATACATTAGAGGATCCAAATCTGATAGATACAGAACACTACCTCAAATACAGCAGGATATACATTCTTCTCGAGTGCACATACATCATACTTGAAGATAGACCACATACTAGGCCAAAGAAAAAATCTCAATGAATTCAGAACGATTGAGATTATGCAAAGTAAAACTCTGACCACAATGGAATGGAATTGGAAATCAGTAAGGGACAGAGAACCAAATAAGGCACATATATAAGTAATTAAACAACACACTCTTTGACAAACTGTGAGTCATGGAGGAAATCGCAAAAGAAATCAGTAACTACATTGCAATGAATGAAAATGACTAAAAAACATATCAAAACCTATGAGATGCAGCAAAATCTGTATTGAGAGGGAAATTCACAACCATAAATGAATTTATCAAAAAGAAGAAATAGATAAAATCGAAGATGTAACTGCAAACCTGGAGGAATTAGAAAAAGAACAACAAACAAACCCCAATGTAACTAAAAAGAAGGAAATAACAAAGATTAGACAAGAAATAAATAAAGTAAAGAATAAGATAGCAAAAGAAAAAAAAACTCAAAAAACAAAAGACTAGTTCTTTGAGAAGATCAATAAAATTGACAATACTTTAGTTAGACTAACAAAGAAAAAGAGAGAATATGCAAATACACAAAATAATAAGAAATGGGATATCACAACTGACCCCACAGAAATAAAGAGTATCATAAAAGACTAATTTGAAAAATTATACACAAACTAGAAGGATAATTTAGACGAATTGGTCTAATTCATAGAAACTCACAATCAGCCTAATTAATGAAAGAAGAAATTGATGAAATTAACAGACCAATTACAAGTAAAGACTTAGAAAGAATTATAAAAAAGCTTCCAACTAAGATGAAACCAGGACTAGGTGGCTTCGCAAGTGAATTCTACCAAACATTCCAGAAAGAACTAACAACAACCATGCTTAAATTCTTCCAAAAAAACAGGAGTAGAAGGAATATTAACTAATTCATTCTATATGCCATCATTACCCTAACATGAAAGCCAAACAAAGATGCCACAAAAGGGAACATTATAGACCAATTTCTCTAATGAACATAGATGTTAAAATACTCAACTCAAGATGGATCAAAGATCTAAATATCAGAGCCAAAATCATAAAGACCTTGGAAGATAATATAGGGAAGCATCTACAGGACTTTGTAATAGGAAATGGTTTCATGAACTCCACACCCAAAGCATAACCAGCAAAAGGAAAAATAGATAAATGGTTTATCCTCAAAATTAAAATCTTTTGCACCTCAAAGGATGTTATTAAGAAAGTAAAAATGAAACCTACCCAGTGGGAGAAAATATTTGGCAACCATATATCTGATTGGAGCCTAATATCAAGCATATATAAAGAAATGCTACACTTTGAAAATAAAAGGAGAAACAATCCATTTTAAAAATGGACAAGCGACTTGAAAAACAATTCTCCAAGGAAGAAAGGCAAATGGCTAAAAAACATAAGGAAAGATCATCAACATCACTAGCTATTAGGGAATTGCAAATCAACACTAGAATGAGATACCATCTTAAACCCATTAGACTGGTAGTTATTAAAAAAAAGAGGACTGTAAGTGTTGGAGAGGATGTGGAGGAATGGGAAGCCTCATCCACTGTTGGTGGGAATGTAGAATGGTCCAGCCATTGTGGAGGACAGTTTGGCAGTTTCTTAAAAAACTAACTATAGAACTACCATATATCCAGCAATTCCACTACTGGGTATATACCCAGAAGAATTGAAAGCAAAGACACAAACAGATATGCACACCAATGTTCATAGTGGCATTATTCACTTTTGCCAAAAGTTGGAATCAACCCAAATACCCACCCACAGATGAATGGATAAACAAAATGTTGTACATACATAAAATGGAATATTACTCAGTTGTAAGAAGGAATACAGTGCTAACACACAAGGTAACATGGATGAATCTTGAGGACCTTATGTTTAGTGATGAAATCCAGTCATTGAATGATGAACAGTACATGACATCACTGATATGAATTAAGCAAATTGAGCAGACTCAGAGGGCAATTTTCTGGAAGATAGGTTTACAGATAATAGAAATGGAGAAGGTTTTAAGCCAATCCTCACACGTATGTAACCTATGGTTAGGTGAATGTAGTTGCACATTGAAGGGATATGAGAGGAGAGTAGTAATATTCTCTGGTTGGGTGGTGCAGGTTTGACAGGTGGGCAGATTGGAGAGGGTGGGTTGGAGGGTCTAGGATACTGGGGGAAGGGTTGGAAGAAGGACCAGTAGAATATTGGGGATTAGCAGATATGTGTTTGAAAATACAAAGTTTGGAATGCTTTTATAGCAATATGACAAGGAAGGGTTACTGATTTAGGGTGTTCAATGGGGAGCATTTGGGCCAGGGTGTACCTGGAACAGGCTTTTAGGGAGAGTGTGAGTGATCAATGTCATAATGCGTTGTATCAGGGGATGGAGACCCATATAAGGAGAGGGAAGGAGTTGAACTTCCATCCTGGGAGAACTTACTTGTTCACAAACAGAGGGGTAGCAGTGTCTCGAGAGCATGGGCAGTTCCTAATAAGGGAAGACAAACCAGTGTATGAAGACTTCAGTGTTGCTGCAAGTAACTATGAATCTTGTCATCCAAGGAGTAAAGCTGGGTGGTAGCCATGTGTCCATAGGGTAAGGTGGGGAGGAAAAGAAAAGATTGAACAGGGGGTATTTAGTGGCCAATGGGATTGTTCTACATGATCTTGATGTGTTGGACAGAGACCATGTTAAATATCACCAAAATTTATTAAAGTGAATGGTCTAAAATTTAAACCATAATGTAAACCATTGACCATGGTTAGTAGCTATGTTTCACTATCGTGTATCAGTTGTAACAAAGGTACAATCCACATATGAAGAAGGAGGAAAAGAGAATGATATTGGTTATGGGAGTTCCCTGTATTCTGTATGTGATTTTACTGTGACCTAAATCTTCTTTGAAAACAAAATGAAAAAAAGTAAGACACTGTGAAATAAATGGTAGAAAATGCCACTGTGTTTCGAGGACACCAGATATTACAGTGATGAAAGGCAAAATGTCAAAAAAAAATTAAAAAAAATATTTTTCATTATTTCAAATATCCCAATCTTTTAATTTTATTTAACTTTAGCTTTTTATTTTTATGTCTTTTATTTCTTATATTTTTCCTATTATTTTTATTTGGCTATTCTAATGGCTTCGTTTTTGAAGAGGCTTTGGATCACAGAAGGCTTACAACTGGGGCAGGAGATGATCATTGGTGTGGGGTGTCAGTGATGGGGCATACATTGGAGGAAGTTCACCTGGCCATATATAAAAGGTGTAAAAAAAGGATCAGATGTTGACTGGGCATTGTCACAGTGGGTGAAGACTCAAACAATAACCAAGAGAATATTGAAGTCCCATCCTGGAGAGCTCTGTAACATTATCTAATGGAGCAGCAACAGTCACCCAAGTGCAGGGGAAATGATTGGCAAAGGAAGATGATACATTGATGGGCCCTTGATATTGATGACTATGCTTATGAGCCTTTGCTCTTGAAATTGAAACTTAACCAGTGGGGTGACTAAGTAGTGCCTGCTGAGAGCCTCCTTGTTGCTCAAATGTGGCCTTTTTCTAAGCCATACACAGCATATAAATGCATTACCTTCTCCTCCAGCATGAGACAGGACTCCTGGTAATGAGCCTCCATGGCACTGAGGGATTACTACCAAGCACCAACTAGCAAAGCAACTGGAAAAAGACTTCAAATAAAAGGGGAAAAGTTAAAAACAAATGAGTTTATATGGCTAAGGGACTTCAAAATAAGTCAGGAGGTATTCCAGAGATAACGCTTATGCACAACTCATCAGGATCTCATAGACTGCCAAAGTGGATGCTCTCCCAAATATTGGGTCTCCTAATTGTTCTGGAGACACCAAGTTCCTATGGTCAGGGCAGATAGCTCCAGAGTTTGGTGCCTTGCCAGTTGGCCCTACTTTGGAATTTGTGCTCTTGAGGGTGACAGTGTTGGACATAATTATGGCTTCCCTACACATGGCTCATTTGTCCCTTCTTTTTAAATCTACCCTTGGTGCTTGAATTTGTAGGTGTATGTCCAAGAGACTGTAGTCTGGGCTGTCCATGTGTCAGCTGGGCCTTGAGCCTCAGCAGAGTTGAAATACCTACTCCACAGCTTCTTGGAGTCACCCAGGACAATTAACAAGGAGGTGAGGAATGACAACTGCCATACCAAGGAAATGGGAGAGTCACGGCTGCAAGCAAGAAAGTTCCATCCTTTGTCTGCATGGTATCTAAGCCTCTTCTCAGTTAGAGGTAGAGTAGACATCACCATCCCTGAACCCTCAGGATTGGGGAATGATCAATGGACTAGAGTGGACTTATATATTCTACTACAGACATATTGTGATTCTAGCAATGGAAGAAATTATGATATTGATGTGGAGACAGTGACCATTGGGGGCTCTGGGGGCAAGGAGAGGGAAAAATAGTTGTAGTACGGAGGCTTTTTCAGGACTTGGGAATCATCCTGAATGACATTGCAATGACAGATATAGGCCATTTTATATTGTCACATAACATGCAACACTAAATGGGAGCGAGTGTAGACTACAATGTGAACTATGGTCCATGCTCAGTGGCAAAGCCCCAGGATGTGTTTGTCAAATGCAATGAATGTACCACACTAATGAAGGATGGTTATATGGGAGGGTGTAGGAGGTATGGGGAGTGGGGCATATGGGAATCCCTATATTTTTTGTGTAACATTTATGTAATCTAAGTATTTTTAAAAATTTAAAAATAATTATTCTTATAAAAAAAAAGAATGAAGGAAGACCAAAAATCATAGCTGCCTTAGTTACAATTGCCAAAAGATGGAAGCAACCCTAGTGTCGATCAACCAATGAATGGACAAACATGTGGTATAGAACTACAAGAGAATATTATTCAGCTCTAAAAAAAACAAAGTTCAGATATATTAAACAACCTGTATGAACCTTGAAGACATCATATTGTGTGAAATAAGCTAGACACAAAAGGACAAATGCTGTATGATCATGTTGTTATGAAATAATTAGAATGAGCAAACTTAATAGAGTCAGAATCTAGAATATATGTTAACAGAACCAAGACTGGTCCTAGGGAATAGGGAATTAAAATGCAAATAGTTCCTACTTGAAATGATGGAAATATTTTGGTAATTGATGGCAATGATGATAGCACAACATTGTGAATGTAATTAACAACACTCACACATATATCTGAATGTGGTTAAAAGGGGAAATGTTAGATAACATTATGGTAATAGAATAAGATTTTTTAAAAAAAATCCATGATACTGCATTACTCAGTGAATCCTAAGTCAAAACACAGACTGTAGTTAATAGTACAATTATAAAAAGGTGCTTTCACCAACTGTAACAAATGTACCCAACCAATATAAGGTTTTAATAATAAGGGTGTATATTGGAATCCTGTGATTTATTCATGATTGGTCTGTATACCTCTAAGTTCTATAATAAAATAAATAAAAAATAAAAAATTTAGATTGAAGAAGGACATCTGACAACGCTTGAGAAATGGGAAGCAAATATCCATGGAAAGGAACTTATAAAACAAGATTATAAAACACATAGTTAAGTCTAATTACAAGAAAAATAACCCAACACAATTAGTTTTATGAATCAGAGGAGTCTTAAACAAATACACAAACACTCATAAGTGCACATGCATGCACTCATAAACATATACTTTACAGTTAATAAAATGAAAGCATAACTTTTATCTTAAAACCACAAGAAATTATGAAACAAATTAGGTTGGATGAAGAAAAGTGTATATAAAATAAATAAAAACAGAATTCTTGGAAATAAAGTATCTTCACTGAAATAAAATAATCAAAGACTCTATAGACAAAGGAATATTTAGTTAATTAGAAAATGATAGTGAACAATTTCCCAGTATATAAAATAGATAAAAAGAGAGGAAATATGAAATTTTAAGAACAGGGAGATTGGCAAGAGAATATGGGTAATGAATATTAAAGCAGTTATTGTTTTGTCGACATTGAAAAAGAAGACAGAGACTAATATGGTAGATATTTCATTATAAACTATATTATAATTTTCAAAATTATAATATATTGAATACTTAAGTTGCTATAAAATCTGTTATTTTAGTATTATTGATAATTATATTATTATTATCTTAAACATTTATGGAATTGAAATGTTCTCATTTATATTAGCACAAGAAAAAGTATGAGTAAGATGACTGTGGGGCTCCTAAGCCATGTTTCAATTTAATATTTATTTTTAGCAGATGGGAAGTTGAAATACTGATTTGAAAATGATAAAAATAATTTTGAGTAGGGGGAATGGTCAGTAAAGAGCAGGAAAGAGAGAGTGGTGAAAGACAAATAGCAGAGATTAGCTTATCCTGGAAGTTCTTTAGAGTAATGAACATTTTTCCTTATGGGAAGAAAATTAAATATTATGACTGCAATAACTCAAGTCAATTCAATCTATCCTACGATTTTTGTGGTTTTCACTGACTTGATTGAATGTTTTATAATATAGATGACATTCATTGGTTTTCATTAGTGAAGATTTTAGCCCCCCTTCTTTAGGCTTTATTAATAAATGAAAATTAATTGTAAATGTTAAACAATCAAATAGTATCTTGTAACAGAAAAAAAAATAGTTTAATAATGTGTGCTTCTACACCAATTAAAATTCCCAGTTATACTTGTAGTACAGTGACAATTTTACTATAAATTCTGTGATATAGTCAAAATATTTTTTAAATGTTAAATTATGAATCTGGACTTATGTCTTCAAGATACTGAAATACCTGGTCATGTCAGGGAAAAGAGGTCATCCTTTGAATGATCAATTTACTCCAATGGTCAATCATGTACAGACAAGTAGAGACAAGTCCCATGGAAGTAAAATATAAGAGATATGAAATGACTCCAATAGCTATGAGGTGATCTCCTTTTGCTATTCTACTACTTTGAATTAAAGAGTACATTTTTATTCTCCCACTCCCAATACACTTGCAAACATAACAAACTTCTAATAAGCAAATTAACCACACATTGTCTGCAACAATCCCAGAAGAAACCTAAAACTTTTTCTCAAAGTTTCTCTTTGATCTCAATTTTGCAAAAATCCTTTTAAGTTAATGCTGAGGCTCATTACTGTTCAGAATGCCAGGGTGAGCTGAGTTGTAACTCTAGGCATGCTT
This sequence comes from Cabassous unicinctus, assembly GCA_029593785.1. Lineage (NCBI taxonomy): Eukaryota > Metazoa > Chordata > Mammalia > Cingulata > Chlamyphoridae > Cabassous > Cabassous unicinctus. Next base: position 7,682 of record JAQZBX010035679.1, read on the forward strand.
TCACAGCTCTTCTCCTGAGATTCAAACTGCAGATACAAATGCTTGTAATTTCTTCCTTTTAATAATAACTTTTAAATTATATTGTTGTACTCTAACAAGTCCCCTGGCATGCCCAGCACTGGGGCATAATAGGGAGGGAGAGCTCCCTTTCTACTTTTCAAGGTGGTAATTATCAGCTACAGGAAGTTGCTAAATAAAGAACACAAAACTACTCTTCAAGGTTTTTTTTAATGCTGTGTGAGAGACTATTTAAATCTTTCCTCAGTCCCTATGCTTTTAATCTGTCCTTATTTTAATTACAAAAAATCTCTTTGGGAAGCAGCATGATTCTTAAGTTAGGGGAAATCAAATTCCTAATATCTCAAGACACTGTCTCTGTGAAACCTGTCTGAACATAAAAAAGCAAGCTGAATACAAATTATTGTTTAATTCTGATGCTTCTTTTTGGTCTTAACTAAAAGTTCTTTGTTGTTATTGTTGTTGTTTATCCTGTGCACCATAACTGACCTTATTGAAACAGTGCAGAAAACAACACTAGGTCCCCCATTAATAGACAGGTTTCATGAGAAAAGTTATTAATATTTATTGATCTAAACACCACTAAAAAATCTATTTTGATTTTATAATCTAATTTGAAGAATCATACTCCAATATCCCATTGTAAATCATCATCCTAAACTTTATTTCTAAACAAACAAACAAATAAAAAACAGAAAGCAGACATGTTACTAATTGCAGACTGAAATACTTAAATAACTGATTACTGGATCATGATAGAGCTGACATTTAAAAACTGGCCAAACAGTGCACATGATGAAATGAGATATATGTGTTAAAAGAAAATGTTACACAAGACACTATTTAGATGAGTCTATTGGAGCAATTAACAACCAGAGAAGATTCCAGTCCACATTTGGAAAGGAGCTCCAACAAGACAAAAAACAGAGGAAGGTTATATAGGGTAAATGCAAACACTTAAAAATATTTCGTTGGTTACTGTAAAATTCCTTTTTTTTTTTAAAGAATTTAGTGACCTTAGAGTTAGGTATGATATCTCATGGACATAGGCCTTCCTAAGACTTGATTTATTCTGTTTTAAATTTCTATATTTTATTTTATTTCATTTCATTTCATTTTAACTTTATTTTATAGAAGTTTTAGATTACAGAAAAGTTATATCAAAAATATAGGGGGCTCCCATATATCTCACCCACTCCCCCTGTCACATTTTCTCCTATTAATAACATCTTATATTAGTGTAATACATCTGTTACAATTGATGAACAAATATTGAAGTATTGCTACTAATCATGGTATATAGTTTACATTATGGTTTACTCTTTGCTCCACACAATTTTATAGGTTTTGACAAACTGTATAATTGTCTATATCCATCATTGCAATATCTTGGAGAACATTTCCTCAAAATGCCCCATGTTCCACCTAATCTTTCCTCCATTTCTCCTCAGAGACTCAAGTAACCACTCTCTTTATAAGAATCATACAAGTTCTTCTGTTACTACAATAATATTAAGTCTACTTTGTTCCACAGTTGCATTTCCCCTTTATGTTTGTTCATTCCTCAATCCTGATGACTTTGGGATAATGACTGTGTTTCAGATTGAGAGGGGGCATAGATCATTTGGGGCAGATGGAAGAAACTGTCTTACTTGCAATTGTAGATACTCTCTGTTTTTTTGGACAGGCATGGCCCATCATCATTTTGTTAGTAGTCCTAGATGGCTCTAATGAACTGGAGAGTAGGTGTTTCAACTCTGCTAAGATTCAGGGCTTAACCAACATATGAGAAGACTAAAGATTTAAGTCTTTGGGACACACATTTAATGAGTATAGTGCTAATTATAGGTTCAAATAAAAAGGATAGAAGAATCATGTGGAGGCATATGATAAATGAGTCTAACTGTTGCATTGGGGAAATAGGTTAACATATATTCCAAGGTAAGGCCCAATGACGGGTGCTGAGTTCTTGGAGTCATGTGCCTTGCCTTTATTGTCTAGATGTCTTGGGAGCCCTTGGCAGCACCACTCTTTGAGGCTTTCTTTACTGTAGTGGTTAGTGAGATCCTTCTGAGATGTGCATATGTGTAATCTCTGGTATGACCTTCCAACTCATTTTGAAATTTCTTGGCCATAAAACCACTATTGTATTTAGTATTTCCCCTTTTGATCAAGGCCTTTTTCCAAATGCATCACGAAATGGCACTTGGTAATAATCCCTTGGTGCCAAGAAGGCTAATCCTCAGGATGCTTATTCTCCCTTAGACATTATGAGTATCATGAAAAATATCCTTCATTTCAAGTGTAATACAGTTATTTGGTGGCAGCTTTTCTCAGGCTTCTAAGGCAAATTAGGAATCACCAGGAAAGACAGATAGAAAATTGAAATTTATAGTGGCCTCAGGAAAGGAGAGTGGAAGCAAATGTGCCAAGATTTAAATATTGTGACTTTCCTATATAAAACATGCTTTATTTGTAAGATATTGAATATTTATATATTGATATTCGACAATCTATGCAATTGTTTTGACTGACTTTTTTTGTACCCATAAAATTTTTATTTAATTTGTATTGCTTTCTAATAATTTAATCTTTGGTTCCATGTGCTCCTTTTAAGCCTTACTTTTTAATGTATTTCCTAGATATTGTTCAAATATAATTACATGTGTTCTGGTATTTAATTATATGTAAGCAAATGGCTATAAGCAAATAGAATGTATATAATTTCCCTCCCAAGGTTAAATGTGAGTTAGCATAACTATAACTTTTCTATACCTTATTTTAATTTTTACTTCATATCATTATATTTTCTCCTTAGCTTTAGTCAGTCCCTTATTTAGTCTACCTTGAATAGCCTTGTCCCTATACATCAATTTGGATTTGAGCAGGCATATTTGTAGTGTAAATTCTAGAAGTTTAAGTGACAAATTGAAAGTACATTTTTAATATTTATATATATGAAAAAATGTTCTCTCCATTTTCATACAGTTTTGTACTCTAATCAGTCTTGGTTTTCAATTGCCTTGTTATAAGAAAGTTTTGTCAAATATTGCACTTTTGTAAATCTCAGTGTATTTTAATCAGTACATTTTTATTATGAATGAAGTTGAATATATTTTTCAGTTAAGACACATTTTCTCCATTTTTTATTTATCCTTCTCTTCATACCTTAGCTTATATTTTTACTAATGTATCAGTGCTTTTATTATTGGTTTCTAAAATCTTTTTTTAAGGCTGTGTGTTGAAGTTGAAAAATTAAAAATAATAAAGTAATGATTTTTTTAAAGTTTCATTTTTATATTGTAACAATGGCCTAAAAATAAAAATATTTTAGATATATTTTCCCTAATTATATGTGTTTTTCCATGTCGTGTTTTTTTTTTGCTATCAAAACTCATTAATTGTTTTATAATCTCTCAATATTGAGATGCTGAAAAACCTTCCCCATATTAATCATACTCATTTACATTTCCACCATCAGTACTAAGAATTCCAGTGCTCCATTAGTCATTTTCTTTCCATTTAGACATACATTCTGTGTGGGTGTGAGGTGCTATTACATTTCATAAATTTAATTTGCATTTTCATGACTGACTCTTAACAAAGTTGAGTAACTTTTCATATTGATTATATAGATAGCTCTGTGAGCTGCATATTCAATCAAATTTGACCATGTTTCTATTGTCTTTTAAAATTATTGACTTGTAAAAATTTGCTATATATTGTATATATGCATTTATTCTTGGGCATTTATGTTCCAAACATCTTATGAAACCCTTTGGGTAGTCTTTTCACTTTCTGAATATCTGTTGATGAATAGCAGTTATTAACCTTAAAATAATTTATTTAATTTTTCTTCATACGGTTAACACCTTGTGTATTCATCAATAAACAAAGTCATTCAGACAGCCTCCTATGCTTTATCCTAAAATTTTATTTCTTTTTACCTTTCATATTTAGATTTGCATCCATAAACAAGTTAATTATGTGTGTATTGTAAAATAGGAGTCAAGGTTATATTTTCCCATTTGAAATTGATTTGATTCAGTTCCATCCCGGAAAGATGGCATCAACTCATCTGTGTGAGTAGATGTATTCCGTATGTATGTACATATATATTCTGGACTCTAATCTCTTGTTCCATTGTTCAGTTTGTCAATATAGAAACTATACCACCCTGTCTTAGTCACTATGACTTTATTAGAGGACTGAAGATTTGATACACAGTGTCTAGCAGCTTAGTTCTTCTAAATTGCCTTAATTACTCTCAGACCCTTCCCTTTCTTAAAGAATAGCTTCTCAATTTTAAAAAATGCTGAGATTTTTATTGAGATTGGATTAATGTATAGACAATTTATAGTTGACACTTGTGATCTTTGAAATAGTAGATCTTCTAATTCATAAACATGGTGTAGTTCTCCATTTACTTAGGACTTTTAAAATTTCTCTTAATAATATTTTGTAGTTTTAATTACAGTGGTTTTATATATCATTTCTTATATTTCTTACTAAGAATTTGATTTTTTGATGCAACTGTAATGGTATCATTTCTATCTAAATTTAATTTAAATATTCTTTGACTTAGTGGCCACCTAGTAGTATTTTATTTTATTATCAGTGGATAATTTTTTAAAATTATCTTTTGTTTGGTTTTCCCTAATTTGTTGCTAAGTTCTATTTTGGTCAGATAATATACTGGAAGTATTTTACCCTTTGTTGAATTGTGCTTTTGGGCCTACATATGATCAATTTTTCATGTTTTTTCCTTCTTCACTAAAGTGCTTCTCTTGTGTCATATAAGTCTATTTTCTTCATTTTTGTCCAGATCTTCTTTATTTTTACTGATTTCTTATTTCCTTATTCTGTCCTATTATTAATGGAGTATTTGCTTACATTATAATTATAGATGTGTCTACTTCACTTTCTCATTTTAGCTCTTTCAATTTTCCTTAATATATTTTGAATTTACATTATTAGTTCCATACAGCACTGCCATCTCTTCAGCTGCAGTGCTGTGGAAAGAAGAGCAAGATGATCCTGGCAGTATTGAAAGGAATTGTAAATAGAGAGTGAATTTTAGATTCAAGTTCTAGGGATTGAAGAAGACAGACTTGGACTGAGGTTTCAGAGTTACGTACTTGATGATTTAGAGCCTTTCTCCATTTCTTTGCACCCCTACTTATCATGTAGTTGTTCCTCCTATTTGAAAGACAGAATATCTTTGACACTGGACTGTGTGTTTCTTTCTTGAGATCCACAACATCCCCAACCTGATCTCTTGATTTTACCACGTTTGGATCTGAAGGTACCATTTGTTATTTGTCATGACCAGGATGAACTGTAGCTTGTATATTATTTACATATCAGAGTGCTTAAGTCCAGTATCTATTTCAGTCACGTGAAAGTACTTCATCTAGTGACCAATACTGACTTAAAAATTATCACTTTATTTAGGTGAACAATTGAAGATTTGAGATCTTAACCACCAAATAAATTTTTAAGTAACCATTTTTATGATTTACTATCTCAAATATAGATTGCTGGGCCATAGACATGCAAGGAATTAATTACCTACATAAGTAGCATGACTGGAATACATATAATTTTTAAAGGGAATTTTTACCTACATCCTATTGTATAAAATGAATTTGTAACTGATGATGCAAAATACAAATGCATGCCTAGAGTTTTTCTATTTTATTTATAGAGAGATAACATACTTAGCCCAAAAGTTTGCAATATGTTTTATTGATCTTACACATATTTCCTTCCACTACTCATTTTTTTTAATTTATTATAGTAATTCCTTGTTTACAGAGCAATCATGCATAAAATACAGGATTCCTGTACACTACCCCACCACCAACATCTTGCAATGATGTGAAATATTTGTCGCAATTGATGATAGCACACTTTTATAATGGTACTATTAATTACAGTCCATAGTTTAACTTAGGATTCAATGTTTGTGTAGTATAGTTCCATGGATTTTAAAAATATATATATGCCATTATCCAATATGCAATCTAGCAATACTCCTTGTAATCATATTCAGATGTGTATTTCAGTGGTGTTAATTGTGTATACAATGTTGTGCTTCCATCACCACCATCCATTGGAACACATTTCCATCCTTCCAAATAGAAACCATGTGTATTTTAAGCCTTAACTTCCCACTCCCTATACCCACCTCATCCCTGGTAACTTGTATTCTAGATTCTGATGCTATGTATAAGCTTATTCTAATTGTTTCAAATCAATGAGTTCATACAATATTTATCCTTTTGTGTATGGCTTATTTCATGCAACATGATGTCTTCAAGGTTCGTTAATGTTATCACATTTATCAGGACTTCATTCCTTTTAATGGCTGAGTAATATTCAATTGTATATATATATATATACCACATTTTATTTATCCATTCCTTGGTTGATGGACACATGGGTTGCTTCCATCTTTTGGCAATTTTGAATAATGCTGGTGTGAACATCAGTGTGCAAATATCTGTTCAAGTCCTTGCTTTCAAATCTTTTTGGTATATACCTAGTAGCATGATTGCCAGGCCATATGGTATTTCTATACATAGATTTCTGAGGAATTGCCAAAGTGTCTTCCAAAGCAGCTACTCCATTTTACATTGCCAGCAGCAATAAATGAGTGCTCCTGTTTCTCTATATCTTCTCCAGCATTTGTTATTTTCTGTATTTTTAATAGCAGTCATTCTAATGATTGTGAAATGGTATCTCATAGTGGTTTTGATTGGCATTACCCTGATGGCTAATAATGTTGAGCATCTTTTCATGGGCTTTCTGGCCATTTGTATATCATCTTTAGAGAGATGTCTATTAAAGCCTTTTGCACATTTTTAAATTGTGTTGTTTGTATTTTTTAAGGTGAAAGATTTCAATTGTTACAATTGATGATACACATCTGAAAAATTGGATATGTGGTTTCGAAATATTTCCTCCCATTGTGTAGATTTTCATTTTATTTTCATGATAAAGTCCTAAAAGGCACAAAAGTTTTTAATTTTGAATAGTTTTCCTTCCATTGCTTGTGATTTGGGTGTAAATTTTAAGAAATTATTTCTGAACAAAATGTCCAGAAGAGGATGTCTACATTTTCTTCTAGGATTTTAACATTTCTAGCTCTTATATTTGGGTCTTTGACATAATTGTTGATTTTTTCTTTATGGTGTGAGGTAGGGGTCTCTGTTTTTGGTTTTTGTTTTTTTGGCAAATAGAGGTCCAGTTTTCCCAGGACCATTTATTGAAAAGAGTATTCTATCCCAATTGAGTGGTCTTTGCCATTTTGTCAAAAACCAGTTGGCCATAAATTTGAAAGACAATTTCTGAGCTCTCAATTCTATTCCATTGATCTATATATCTGTCCATATGCTAGTACCATGCTGTTTTAATTACTCAGGTTTTGTAATAAGTTTCAAATCAGGAAGTGTGAGTCCTCCAACTTCATTTTTCTTTTTCAAGATGGCTTTGGCTATTTGGTGCCCCTTACCCATCCATATAAATTTGATGATAAGCTTTTCCATTTCTACAAAGAATGTTGCTGGAATTTTGATTAGGGTTGTGTTGAATCTGTAAATTGCTTTGGGTAGTATTGATATCTTAATAATATTTAGTCTTCCAATCCATGAATGCAGAATATCTTTTCATTTATTTATGTTCTCTTTTATTTCTTTTAGCAATGTCTTGTAGATATCTGTGTACAATTCCTTTACATCCTTGCTTAGATTTATTCTTTTAGTTGTTATTGTGAATGGAATTCTTTTCTTGATGATTTATTAACATTGTTAATTACTAGTGTATAGAAACACTACTGATTTTTAGGTGTTGATATTGTACCTGCTACTTTGTTGAATACGTTTATTAGCTCTAGGAACTTTGTTGTGGATTTTTCAGGTTTTTGTATATATAGGATCATATCATCTAAATATAGAGAAAAATTAACTTATTACTTCCCAAATTGGATGTATTTTATATTTTGTATTGCCTAATTACCTAATTACTCTGGCAAGAACTCCCATTGTAATGTTGAATAACAGTGGTGACATTGGGCATTCTTGTCTGGTTCCTGATACTGGAAAATTTTATTTTCACGATTACATAGTATGTTAGCTCTGGATTTTTTTCATATATGCTGTGTTTCATGTTTGGGAAGTTTACCTTTTAGTGATTGAGATTTATGAGGTTATCATGGGTTTTCTTTTCTTCATTCTAAAAATGTGGTATGTTATATTAATTGACTTTCTTATGTTGAGTCACCTTTGCATACATGGGATAAATTCCATTTGATCATTGTGTATAATTATCTCAATGTGCTGTTTGACTTAGTTTGCTAGCATTTTGTGGAGGATTTTTATATCTATGTTCATAAGGATATTGCTGTACAATTTTCTTTTCTTTTGATACCTTTATATGGCTTTACTAATTGGGTGATTTTGACCTGATAGAATATCTTAGGGAGTGTTTCCACCAGTTCTTTTATTTGGAAGAGATTGAACTGGATTGGTGTCATTTATTCATGGAATGTATGATTAAATTTAACAGTGTGCCCTTTGCTGGGGAAGTCACAAACTCACTCAGTGGCCATCTTCCAACACTTGCATACAATCTCTCTTTTCTATTGTGTGCAGATATTTCAATGTGTTTTCATTCTGCAGCCAGAGGGAGATGTTAGGTCTAATGGACCCAGTTTACCATACCTTAAATCTGAAGTCAGGAACAGGCAATTTCAGCTGCTTATCAGGGTGGGAATTTTCCATGGCATGCCTCTTCTCCCTGGGGTATAAAAATACAGACTTTTGGGCGGCACAGTTGTCTCTCCACTCTGATGTGAAGTGGGGCATGGAGAAGCTGCAATCTTTTGACCTTAACGTGAGCAGTTTGCTTCCATGGGGGACCAGCCACAATGGTATCTCTTCCCCACTTTTTTGGACACTTTGTGCTATATAAAATATAAACTGGTCATTTGTTGAGAATCTATCATTCCTCTGCCTGAGTTCTCAAGATATACTGTATAGGAACTCATTCCACAGAATTTTGGCACAGTGAAAAGGGTGTACAGGGAAGTATGGAGTAGGATGTTTTTTAGCCATTCTTTTCTTTGTTTTTTAGTTCCTCTTGTACAGGAAAATCTTGGGCAACACAGGATGCGTGACTCTGTGGGTTAAATGGAAGGAACACCTCTCCTTACCAGCTCATGTAGAAGTACCAACCTCAGGTTGAGATACTTAGTTTGCGCTGCCCCGTCCTATGAAGGAAGGGCAGCAATAAATAAAACTTTGAGAATCCCCCTGATTGAATGCTTGGCAGTTAGATAGCTTTTTGCACACTGAAATTAATGAGGTTGGTAAATCCCTGCACAGCATAATCTCCTCTGGCTCATGGCTTTTTATATCTGTTCTCATTCTGGCACCAGACATACTGCAATCACAGCACCCAGGCTGCTCTTGAGGTTAGTGTAATGCCAATCAATATTCTGGAGATTACTATACCTGATGTTAGAGATTCAGGAGTTAAAACAAATGTATGAGCTTTTATGGAGAAGAGGATATGGAATATGAAAGATAAATATGGAAAGACCCCTGGAGAGGATCTCTTCTTGTTGCTTTTCAAACTTATGATGAAGGTACCTCTACCATCGTAATCAACCAGGGTTAATGGAAGAGGCTTGGCTCTACCATCAATGCCTATGATATTCCAGTGTGCTCAGTGAGACAGGCAAATGGAGCATGTAGGCTGAATATAGACTATCAGCACTCCAGCTATCAATGCAGATTGATGTCGCCTTTGGCATATATGGTCACAGACAATGTAATGCTCATGGAAGCCATTATTGTTTCCTCTGGTGTTTGGTATGTGATGTTAAACTGGTGAATGTGTTTTTCTCTATTCCACTGCAGGAGGAAGACAAGGATCAATTTGCTTTCTAGTGTCAAAGCTTTTAGCATACCTTATTGTTCTGTCACAGGGATATTAAAACTCCCTCACCCCCTGCTACCAATGAATAAGACAAGATTGGACCCAAAAGAGTCCAAATGTTTCATTATATTGATAACATCATGTTGGTCAGCCAAAGAAAGGAGAAAACTGCCAAGGATTCCACACATTGCTAACTGGCATTGAAAGTTCAGCTGGACCATAAATCATGGAATAGATAAATATGGGTTGATGATGATAGCAGTAGATCATTGAAACCCTAAATTCTGCTGAGACTTCGACACATAAACCTGTAATAATCTGCCCTGAGAAGACAGCCAGCCATCCTCCTCTCAGCTCTGAGGAGATAACCACCCAACCTCCAGCCTGTCTCAAATTGTCAGCCACCAGAATTCAAGGCTTCCCCAAAGAGTCTGCTTTCAAACTCCCACCTGAAGTGATTAATCTTTTCTCATCAGATGAAACTGCAACAGAATGCCCTGAGGTAATTGGCTTGCAAGACACTTCTAATGTTTCTCATTACCCAACCCCACCACCATCTTTTCTTCCAGACCTATAACTAGGCTAAAGTCACAACAAGACCCCAAAGGCAAAGTAAAAAGTATAACCCATGAGTAACTATGCTATAGTCCAAAAGAATTATATGAATTTTCAAATTTATATAGTCAGAAATCAGGGGAATATGTGTGTGAATGTACATTAAGGGTATATGATAATGTTGAAAGTTGGATTAGGCTGAATTTATTGATAAGGATCCACTAAAGAGAGATTCTGGGTTCAATATTGTAGCTGGAGGGATTAGAAATGGTTTTAAAAATTTGTTTGGTTGGCTGCTTGAAACATTTACCAAAAGATGGCTGACTTGCCTGAGTCTGAGATGCCAGAATTGCCTTTTTATCAGGGTAACTGTGCATTGGGGAAAATGAAATGATCAGTCAGGAACTATTATTAGAAACTGACTCAGAAGTGACATGAATTCCAGGAGACCAAAAACATTACCATGTAGCCTAGGGTCTTATGGAAGTTAGTTGATTCATGGGGTCTTAGCTCAGTTCCATCTCATAGTGGGTCCAGTGGGTCTTTGGATCTATTCTGTAGTTATTTCTCCAGTTCCAGAATGTACAATTGGAATAGACATACTCAGCTATTGACAGAATCCCCACATTGGTTTCATTCCTTATGGAATGATGGCTATTATGGTAGGAAAGGACAAGTGAAAGCCACTAGAACTGCTCCTCCTTAGCAAAATAGTAAATTAAAAGCAATACTGGATTCCTGGAGGGATTGCAAAGATTAGTATTGAATCACCAAGAGCTCCTAAGTCCTCCTAAGGCCAGAAATCCCCATCATGTCCTGAGTTCTGGTTAATCCAACAGTAACCTTAGCCTGTTAACCAGACAGTGTCCAACATCAGAGTATCATTAAATGGATGTGGTGCATTCATGATCACCTTCTTCCAGATTTCCATGGTTTGACACATTTGAATGAGTGGATGGTGAAAGTCTCCCAATAATGATCCTGTTACAACACCAAATGAAGGCCCTTCCTTCCTTTCAATGGCATCCTAGGTACCATGACTTAAAGATGCCCAACCAGATGCATAGGGCTGGATCACTGATGGTTCAGTCAATCTGAAGTCATCTGTTCCCTTTCCTTTGTATCAGTCTTCTTAGTCCTGGAACACTCAGACCCAAGCACCCTCTTGTACCTGTTTTCTGAATCAGGGGCCATGACCCATGGCTTAGAAGTCTGATTGGTTTCCTGGAAGGAATGCAATTGGAGAATCAAACAAATCTCTGTTTTGAGGTTCTGAGGGGAAGGAGAGGGAAAAATAGGTGTAATATGGGGGCATTTTCCAGACATTTGAATTGTCTTACCTGACATTACAATGATGGATACAAGCCATTATATATTTTGTCAAAACTTACAAAATTGTGTGAGACAGAGTGTAAACTATAGTCCACAGTTAGTAGCAATGCTTCAATATGTGCTTATCAATTGTAACAAATGTACCACACTAAAGAAAGATATTAATAAGGGAGAGTGTGAAAATGGGAGGGGTGGGGCATATGGGAAACCTCTATATTTTTATGTAACATTTTTGTAATCTAAAGCTTCATTAAAAACAAAAATATAATAAAAAGTAAATAATTCATAAATTATTTTTTTTAAATCCCTGTTTTGAGGCTAGGTAAAAACAAGGTGTCATCAAGGTAATATTTTCTTCATAAAGACTGGCATTATGGGGCTCTCTGACTGTGATATTTGGTCTTGGACTATTCTCTCATATGTAAATGCACATGATGGCCTCTCCTGGTCTCTTCCTTCTCTTCAGGGTTCTTTTTACCTTCAGATTTTGTTTCCAATAATTTTCTGTCTATTTGAATTTCATTCCTCTTTTAAAGGACTCCAGTAACAGGATTAAGGCCCATCTGGGTTGACGTGAGCCACTACCCAATAACTGAAGTAACCTTATCAAAAGGTCCATTTTAACAAAAAGTTCACACACACAGGAAAGGATTAAGTTTATGAATATGTTTTTTTTTCTGGGGTACATAGTTCCAAACCACCACAAGAGGCAATTCTTTTATTTTAGCCCTTTATACATTTGTCCCACTGCCTTCTTGTCTCCATGGTTTTTTAAGAGAAATTAGTACTTAATTTTCTTGTAACTTCATTGTACATAAGGTAAGGCTTTTCTGTTGGCATTCTCAATTTGTCTACTATATATCTGGATGTGCTTCTTTTAAATTTTATCCTGTTTGGGGTTCATTGGTATTTCTTTTAGCTTCCTAGCTGCTAAAATACTCAACATACAATGTTTTGGCTTTAAAAAATGGGAATTTATTGGACCATGATTTTAAGGCTAGGAAAAGTCCAAAATTGAGATATCAGCAAGATGATGATCTCCTCCAGGATGCTGTGGCATTCTGATCCTGGCTGCTAGTCATCCTTGGTCCTTGTCTTTCTCTGTCCCATAGATTGCACATAGTGGCATCTTCTTATATTTCTGTGTTCCATTGACTTCCAGCTTCTGGCTGCTCTCATGGCTTCTCTCTACTTGACTTTCACACTTCTTATTAAAGACTGCAGGAAATTGGATTAAAAAAAAATTCTGTGATTATACTAAGAGCCATTGATTGTATATTTTGCATGGATTTTATGATGTGTGAATATATCTTAATAAAACTGTTTTTTTAAAAAACTGATTGATTTGGGCTATACTTTTTCTAGAGTAACCATACCAAAAATTTCTATTTGCAATGGTTTCATTTCCATGGGAATTCATTAAGTTTAAGAAAATGTTTATTCTGAGGTACATAATTTCAAGACACTACAGCCTTCTTGAATGTACATATTCATGACTTTCATTCCATTTGGGAAGATTTCTGCCATTATTTCTTTGAATATTCCTCTCTCTTCTCTCTTTCTTCTCTTCTGGGACTCCCATAATGTATATATTGGAATGCTTGATTGTGTTCCATAGATCTATTAGATTCTTTTCACGCTATTTAATTTTTTTCCCATTTCCTCCTCATCCTGAATTAATTAATTTCTCTTCTCTTTAAGATCATTGATTCTTCATTCTGCCCACTTTTATTTACTATTTCTATCATCTAGGGAATTTTTAATTTTAGTTACTGTAGTATTCAACTTAAGTATTTCTGTTTGGTTCCTATTTAAAGTTTATCTTTTCTACAATCTCATATTGTTCATCCAATGGTTTCCTAATATCCTTTATTTCATTCTTTTTTGCCCTTTATCTCCTTGAGCATGCAAAGGACCACTATTCAAGGTCTTTGTCTAGTATATCTAAAATTTATCTTCTGCATTGATGATTTCTGGATTTTTATCTTTGGTTTTCTTTGAATCAACCATAATTTCCTATTTCTTTGTTTTTCTTAAAATTTTTGTTGCATTTTGCATATTTTAATAATTTAAAATATTAACTCTGTGAATTAGCCCATAAGCTGTCTGTTTCTTAAGTTTGTATTCAACTATTGATATGGCAGAGATTTCCTTGAATGCAAGGATCTAACAAAATCAAACCAATGCAACAAATACCATTCATGGTCATTGCAAAATGACTCTTCATTGTCTGGTGATCTCCTTCAATATTTTGAAACCTTTGAAAACCACGATAGGCTGGCTCATACAGGGAATGAACCATTCATCATTCAATTTTTACAAATTATTGGGATTTATGTTCGGAATTTTTGATGTTTGCCACTTAAAAATTCACACTTTTTAAATGATAAAAGATCAAGAAGATAAACCTGAGACAAATATGAAATGCAGGGTCTTCTCTGTCCTTACTGAGCCTACATCTTGTCCTGGGCTTGTGCATAACCCTAGGTATGCCTCCATTTACGGGAATTAATTAAATGTCCCCTCTATATTCTTTGAAATATTCCCCTCCTGGATACTCTATTGTTTGAATTAAAAAGAGGTGATCCTTTGTCCCAGCTCATTTTGACTTATTTGATTCTTACATTGCTTTAGCTGTCAGCAAGCTGCTTCTGTCTGCATGGCAAGTTCTGGGAGGGTAAGACCAATAGGTGTTTTCTGGTTAAGACATTCAGGATGCTAATCAAAATATTGGAAGAGACACAGAGGCACCCAAGTATGCACATAGGGGCATAGGATTTACTATCTTCTCTCTGGAATAGGACCAGGGACCCACACTGGGAGAGTGGGCTGGCTCCCCATTATGCCAAGGAGAGGGAGAGGTTCAGGAGCAAGGGCTAAGAAACTTTCCCTGTCATATTTTAAAATGATTTTTCTTTATTCAGCCTTCTCCCAATTACTGCAACCCTTTAACTGTTTTCTGGAGTTTTGAGGTTGATGGCTCTGCCAATTTTTACTAGTTGTTCAAAGACTCTTTGGAGGAATAACATGCTAGAATGTCTTACCTTGCCATCTTGATTGACACCACCTAATGGATTAATGTTTTAAACCCATTCCAGGAAAATAAACCAATAGAGTTTCCTGTATAATCTAGAGGAATTTAGAATCAGGTTCTCAGAATTGGTGACACAGAGGTCATGTGTGAGTTGGTAAAACCACAATTTATTTAAGTGCATTGAGCAAAGTGTTCTCAGAAACAACATGTCTAAGGTGGCACTGGAAAGCTAGAAATAGCTCTCATTTTTAGCATTATTCAGAAAAGCCAAGCAATGTTCCATAAATTTAATGACTACCCTGATGCAAAGGTCTTGGGGCCCTGTTTCTGATTTCTATTATACTCAGTGTCTAGGTACAAAGAAACAACAGGAAATGGCCAACATTAAAGAAAGAGGCCCTGTTTGATGGTTAATTGCAATAGGCAATCAAATAAAGATAGGTTTCCACATTCCCACTCTATAGTGGCTGTAAATGCAGCTCTATCCTTCCAGTCTGTTGTTGCTTAACAGATCTTTCATCAGCTTTTGTTATGATGAAAGAGTTTTTAAAACCTTTTATTTTTTCCTTTGCCACAGGCTCAGAATCTATCCCTTCATTTCTTGGGCCAGTGTTGTCACATTTAACACTTAGGAGAATGCAGCAGCACTGTTGCTGCTCAACATTCCTGCCACCTTGTTACACAGTCTTCCTGCAGCTGCCACTCCTACCACCCCAATTCAGACCTCCTCACCTATGTTGCAACTTTTTTTTCTTGTTTACTCTGTGGTCAGCTGTCTCATTTGTTGCTGTGGCCAAAGCTTTTCCCACTGCTTTTGCACTGACTACATGTGTACCTCTTGTTAAAGTGGTATTAGAGATGTTTCTTGGCCTGCAAAAAAGCACCTTTCCCTCAGATGAAAATGCACTCATCCATTCATTTATTAAGTCAACAATGATTTACTGAGAGCTGAATATGTGTGAGGAGATGTGTTCATTGTTGCAGAAATGACTGTAAAGAAAGACAAAATCTCTATTGCAGGAATTTATATTTTACTTGGGAACATAGAAAAAATATATATAATAGAATTATAAAATATTTTAGATTGTGGTAAGCAGTAAGGAGAAAAAATAAACAAAACGGTGAGAGGGGATGGAAAATGTGTGATTAAATGTCACTTAAGAGAGGAGCTCCAAGAGGTGGAGTAGGGAATGACAAGTTGCAGTCCTCCTCCAGAAACTGCAAGAAGGTAGGCAGATTTAGAAGGGAAGTTGTGGGACCACAAGGGCAAGTAGAGAAGGCAGCTATAGAGGAGGACCAAGTTGGTCATAGGGGAAAAGGAGCCCATAGGAGATAGGACTCTCAAGTCAGCTCAGAGGGAAAGGGAAAACAGGGAAGACCAGCATTCAGGCAGCTTCTAGAGTGACTTAAGTTCTCTGGACCTTGGGTGACCGGAGGAGCATTCTGTTATACAGTAGGTTCTTGACATGGGGGCACCGTGGAGGAAACAGATGTGGACTGGCACCCAGTCAACTCAAGGGTGGGCAGACCAGAAAAAATAATAAAAATTTAAAAAACAATGACACCCAGCACTGAGGCAGCTCCAAGAAGAGGGGAGAGGGAAACTTATCAGGCAGGCTACCACACCCAGACACACTGGGAGAGAGAGAAGCTGGATGAGTGAGAGGGTGGGCTGACAGGCACCCAAGAGCTTGAAAGAGTGGGAAGCCTGGAGACACAAACACCAAAACATCAGAAGCCTAACTTGTCTGAATGAAAATAGGACAGGCAGAGAGGCAAATGAAAAGCCTGAAGAAGACTTCAGAATCCTAATCTGTTAGAGTGGGTGTAGCTGTTGATTACACTTCTGCTTTATATATACAAAGTCCCAAAGGTTCAAACCCAGTAACTTCTAAAAAGAGAAAGAAAAAAAAAAAAAAAAAA
>JAQZBX010035680.1:0-24478 GCA_029593785.1 Cabassous unicinctus
CTTTTCAGTCATGAAAGAATCTTAGCATCTATTATGTGTTGTTTTGGAGAGAATTCATTTTTGCCAACAAAGAGATCTCCGAAGACTACCACATTGGGTAGTTTGCATATGACACAAGGTTGTGTCTTACTTGACACAAAGAAAGCGGTCACAGTTGAAACTATTTTACAGAGAACTTTAAAAGTATCGTTCTCAAGGTTAAAAATTGCTGTTATACATAATACCTCAGTAATTGATAGACATTTTCTCTCTCCAGAGTCCATTTTCTGTGAAAAACACCACATAACATCTGTTCATAAACAGTCCTTCTGTGAAAACACTGACACAGGTCTTGAGCTTCTACCGGCTCAATTCCCCTGCCATGTGCAGATGGCACGATGTATTTATACAGCTGAAGCCTGTGTAACATAAGCTAGGCCATATCTCCAGGTAAGACTTTAGGCAAACATGTGCTGCTGTTCTACAGCCTCACCCCAAGTTGTTCAAGGGGTTCCTTCTGACACAAAGACAAATTGTTTCCCGTTAACGTGCGGGATTTGCCAGAAAAATCACCTTCGGCAATCAACACATAACTCTACAGAGATAAGGGTATTTCTAGTCTTTTTAAAAAGATTCCACAGAACACATTAATGAAAAACTAATTAGGTTACAGAGGTATTTGGGAAACTAAATATGACTGATCATTCGGTTGCCTTTTTGTGTCTCTATGCTTTATGTGTGATGTTTAACTGGAATTAATCATCGCAACTAAAAGCAAAAAGTTGGGGGTTAAGGGTTTAAAACAATGAACGTTCAATTTTCCAGTAACGACTATGAGGGGGAAATGTAGATACTGTGCAAGAAATTGTTTCCCAGGATAACTTACTTTAGTTTCTCCTGTTACACATTAAATGGGAATGGGCACAAGAATAGAGCTTTTTGACTGAGCGTTTGTACAGAAACACTTAGATTTACAAACCCTGGTGAGCTGTTGCTGCTTTTCAAATCTGGTTCCCCTATTCATCACTGATATGTTGGTCCTTTGGCATTCTCTAAAATTCTTCTTTCTTAGAAACTACACAAATCCAAAGGACAAGCATGGCCTGTTTCTCATGGCCTGGAAAAACATAGACATAAGTAAAAGCAGGATGCTGGAGCTTCCGAAGGGTTTGGGGGCCCTGAAGATCACCCAAATAAACAGACCAAGGAAGCCATACATATGTGTAGCCCTGGTTTATTTGTACCTGTCTCTGTTACACAGCTGAAAATCCTAAGAAATTCACGATCAGAGGAACATATCTACGGTGTCTTAACGTAATATAAACTATTCATATTTTATTCTCCATGAACACCACAGGCAAGTTCTTGTTATATCTGACCAGCTGGGTCATAAATGCTACCCAGTGCTTAGACGTTTTTTGCCCTAGCTTCAATCTCCAATTCACACAGGAGCTTTCTGGTTTGTGCGTTTCAAAGATGCTTTTACAGCATTTATGAACCCTCAACTCATTTAATAACCTTTGTAGTGGCTTATCAGCTTTGGCTACAGAATCATCTTTCCTGAAGATTATAACTCACAGCCATTTGTGAGTTATATCTATCTGACTGGGGGGGAAGAAGACAAACTAGAGAAACTTTAGAAAATTTCTTCCAGGGGAACACTTTTAGGAGTCTGTTTCTATATGATGGGAAACACATGGCCAAATTTGCTCTTTACTCACACACACAATAAACTTCATTTGAAATATAGAAAAAAATATCCAAAATAAAAATAAAGTTCTACCTTCAAATCATGCTCCAAGACCTGTTTTCACTAAATACTGCACTCTGTTGTTGTTTGGGTAAATTTATACAGTTGAGGAGTATTAGAAGAGACAAATTCAAACCACGTTATTACATTTAAGTAAAGTACTTACACGATATGTTAGGTAAAACTTTTCTGTTTTTTTTTTTGTTGTTGTTAACTTATTCTTATTGACACTTTGGTTTGTTTTTTTCCTTGGAAAATCTAAATTTGAGGGAATTTTCCATGATGTATGAATACAGAATGATAGAAGCCTAAATTTGTTGGAAGTATTTTTAACCATATTCTAAATTACCACAGTATAATGGATTAATTGTGGTGTGAAATAGTGAAAAATGAAAGCAATATAAATATCTAACAATAGAGGACTGATTAACTATTGACATGGAAAAATTATGACATTATGTTAAGTGAAAAAAGTGAAACTAAAATTGCATATATACCACACAATCTCCACTAGGAATGAGAAATACAGAGGCATATATAAAAGACCTGGAAATAAATAGACTAATGTATTAACAATACTATTTCTGGGTAAGAAGCTTAAGGATAATTTTTATTTTCATCTTTTTAAATGTATTTTACAAATGTTTTACATTGTACATACATTATTTTAATAATCAGAAAGAAATATAATGAAAAGCAAAATGAAGGCACATTCTTGGGAGAGAATGCCTATAACATTATTTATTAATAGAAATTTTGATGACTTTAGGCAAGAATAAGTAGATATAAAGAATTTGAGTTATATTTTTGACAGAATTTTATGAAATTTGGAAAAGGGAAGGTTCAGAGAAGTCTTTCTCCTCCTATAATGTGCCTTTGAAGAGTTACAATTTGTTGCCTAGATAGTATAATAATGCCCTAGGGGGTCTCCCTGATGACTTTATTTAATCCATCCTTCTCTTCCCTTCACTTCCTTTCCCTTAATAAATATTTATTGATTGCTAACTCAGTGCCAGAGGATCAGAGTGGAGATTGAAACAGAAATGCCCTCCTGGAATTTACAGCCTCAGAGGGGAGACAGTCAATGAACAAGCAAGCAAATGCCCAATCAACAAACAATATGTCACAATAGTGAGAGATGCACCTGAGGAAATGCATGTGGTGGAGACATGGTAAGCAGCCTTATTAGTGGCAGAGCTAAAGGGAAGCCCTCTACACCACAGTGACGTTTGTGCTGCGAACTAAAAGTCTAAGAAGGAACTGGTGGTGCAGAGCATGGGAGGACACTAGAGTAAAAGTGCTGTACCCCACATTAAATATTCACTGTGTCTGCCCCACACCCTCTCCGCACCCAGGAGTGCCTCCCACACAGGAAACACTTCAGCATTTATTGAATTGGCTTGATTTGGAAGATAAGACATTTAAATTATCAGAACAACAGGAGCTCAGCTGAGTGAATTCTTCCTACCAGTCTATAGGTGACCTTAACTCCACCTCTAAAAAGTGCCTGCTTCTCAAGCAATCCATCTTAGAGCCAGATAGACTCACTCGTTGCTCCTAAATAGTGAGAGCTTTACTCATGGAGACAAGGAGACTTGGGATAGTTTAAAATGTATTCTCAATTTAAGTAGTGGAAACTTATCTCTATATGATGCCTTGTCTGTGACAAACATGAATATCAGACTGTGCAAAATTATTAACGAATTCCTGTCACCATGCACCAATCAAATTTCTAATCATTTCAAGGCAGTCTCAAATGATCAGTTAGGACTATCAGCATACGTGGCTAGCTGCTTATAATTCTTAATGTTTTTCTACAAAAATATTTCAAAAATATTTTGGCTTAATCTCATAACCATGAAAAAGACTAGACATAGGCTGGTCCAAACCACTCATTCTTTTTGAATTTGTAGCAATTACTTTCCCTGAAGAGTATGCCCACCCAGATGGAAGAAAACTGAAAAAGAAAAAGAATTTTTGTCTTGACTGATGCCAAGAATGGCTTTGAGTTATTTTTCCCCCACTGGATTGATCAAATCAAACATTTGTGCCCTTAAAAATGTAAACAGTACTATGTTCCTCAGCCTGATGGGAGCAATGACATATCTACTACTAATGAGGGAACATGCAACACTCTCAAATAAGATCAAATCGAGCAACCAAGAAAAATATATACCTTGTGGTCATGAGCGATAACAGATTCCAAAGAAGAGTGGGATGGTCAGTGATGCTCAATATGGGAAATGATAAAATTTCCACCTCCAATAAAAATAAGATGTTGATCAGGAAACTGTAATATTTCTAGTGCCTGATATTAAAAATCTATCACAAATAACTGTTGACTTCCAGACATGTAAATTGATCCTACTTGTATCAACAATAAGTTCCCTTTTTGGTTTGTTTTTTATTTCATGCTAACTTCTTTTTACATGGTATTATTTTCCTTAAATGGCATTTCCACTGACAACTGCAATGAATGCACTGCATAATTATCATGTCTGCAGTTTCTTTTTCTACAGTTCTTTTTAATTACAAAATAATACCCTTTTGAAGAGTGCATCTTTGATATCTTAACCATCGTTGGGTCAATACAGTAGTCTACGCTCATTATCAATATATTTTAATTATTTTATTCTTTCTAATGCCCCAGTTTTGTTTTCCACGAACTGCAAAGTAATTATGTTTGTATCAGGATAAATAATTAACATTCTCTGAAGCAGAACGACCATTACTTTCCTTTTTGCTTTTCCTTATAGCCGTGGCAACACACACAAAAAATAGAAAGTTACTTACTTGGATTGGATTGACAGAATGCAGTCTTTTCTTGGGACAATAGTAACATTTCTGATTCAAGAACTATGTTTTGGCGAAACTCAGAATTCCTCAAAGTCAGGGCCAGCTCCTGGACTCCTAACTCTTCTTTAAACAGAACAATGCTTAAACAGAGCCTTTATCTTGCTGTTTAAATTCTCCTATGTCTTCCTTCATGCCCTAATTCATTCCCCCAAAACTGGGTATAGGGTGTTGAGGCCTTAAGCACAAAGGCTATTTAGCTGTATAAAATTACTCTATTTTCCCATTTGGAAAAACTCATATTTAAAGAAAACTCTCACTACATGAGGTTGCAAAAACGTGAGAGAATCACGAATATTTACTGAGAAGAACTTATGCATGTTACAAGTTCAAAAACATGGTAACATAAGGTGAAATTCAGTAGGTGATGATGAGATGAAGGCCACGAGTGAGGTGAGCAGAGCAAAGTGCTTTGTGACAAAGATTCACTTTCTTTATTGGCACTGTGATATTTGCTTCTTAGCTGTTGTGTTGCATGTACATTCCTCTAAGGCACTATTCCAAAAGGTGGTGGTGAAGTTCCTGTGGTACTAGCTGTGTGATCTTAGGCAAGTTACTTCATCTCTCTGGGCTTCCACTTTCTCATCTGTAAAGGCGGGCTAATAGTGCCTCAGTAAATGCTCTTTTTATAATGCTAAGAGTTATTTGAAGACAGCTTTCAAATTCCTATAGGTCTTCAAAGTACATACCCAATGTCTTTAATCATTCCTCAAATTAGAAGCTTTCAAGAATCCTCATCAGTTTGTCCCTCCTTTTGTCTATGCTCAGTTTTGAAGGCTTCTGATCAACTATGGAGCTTAGAAAAGACTGCAATGCTCTAGGAAAAATGTGAACTACCTAAAGCAAGACAAAATAACCACTCTCCCCACTTCTGTCCAGTAACAAAAGTTTTACTTTGATATTTTTGGCTTCCTGGTTTTTACCTATTTTTCTTCCTACCTTTGTATAATTAAGAGATATAAAAATGCTACTAACTCTTTCCAGTGTCCACGTATCTGCTGGTTTCTCCTATAGGTGCCCGTGACACAGCATTGTAGTGCCTGTTTTATGCCCTTGAGAAATTCACGTTCTTGTTCTAATCCATGCCTTCAAAACAGTGTTAAACTGGATACAGCCAAGGACTCACCTTTATTTTTGCTAAGTCAATATTCTCATATATAAGGAACAAATATACAGCAAGTTTATAAATTCTTTTTGGCAATGAAAACTCAATCCGAAGAACCAGATATCCCCTGACAAAGAGATTAAGAGAGGAGAGACAAGAGAAAAGCTCTTTACAGATATTTAAAATACAATCCTACAGAAGAGAGGGAGAATTTACACTTTGTGCATCTCTGAAATGCTGGTCTTGGATTGCTTGGTCAAAGTTCCAGAGAATCTTCGTCAGGCATTCTTTGGATATAGCAATGGGACAGAATGAGTGGTGGACCTGGAGACAGACTGAACTGCGAGCCTGATGGACTAGTAAGCAACCAGTTGATGGCACCCATTTCATAAGAAGCTACCATAAGTATTGTAGCCAAAGAAATTAAGAAATTCAAATACAAAGTGGGATTTTATAACTTTGATCCAACATTCTGCCTAGGACTTTCGAATTAAGTACAGTCATACATGAAAATCACCCAATACCACTGCATTTTATACTCTGTACCCTAGACCTGGATAAAGAATTTGAATACTCTCTAATTCTGGTACACATTTCACTGAATTGATGCACATGAAACTTCAGAATATCATCTGTGCTAAAGCCACATTAATTATTATAATTCACACAACAAAAATATATATTGCGTACTTTCTGAATTCAATTCGGTTTTGGGGAGAAGAATTTTTGTAATCACAAATAGACAACAGAATTTACAACTTATATTATCATATAATATTTATTAGGCATTTGCTACATGCTTGACAGGTAAAGAGATGCATTGCATGGTTCAGGCCCAAGTATCTTCCCCCTTTTTTTTTTTTGACCCCTGTAAATGATGCCACCATTTGAACTTCTCCACAATCCAATATTTGAAGAAGAGGCAAACTAAAAGTAAATTAAATAAATAAAATAAGTAAACAATTTTAAAAACCTATGAAGTAATTTCATGCTCAGTGATATAAAAGGTTTAATTTTCATAGAAAAACTTTACCTGGGATTTAAGCAAATTCCAATGTAACAAATTAGATGTTGCAGTGTCCTTATGCTCCAGCTTATTCAAATGTGATTTTTCAAATATCAATGTCCAAGGCAAAAAAAATTGTTTTTATTTCAAAAAAAAATTACATAATTTAGTTATCATCTATACCTTTCAAAGAAACCTTCTTATCCCAAAAGCATTTAACAGGAGGAAAATATAAATAATTCCAAGAATTTCAAAGATTTAAATCAGAAAACTTAATCCACATTTTAAGGCATAATTGCATGAGCCTCTTAACTACCATCATTTGGGGAGGGAGGAATGGCTACAATGCAAACATGCATTTGTTTTTAACAAGGTTAGGCAAAATGATACTGGTCTTTGCAATTGATAAAACCAAAGAAAAGCAAAGACAATTCAGGAAATTAAATTTTTAGCAGAAGATTTAAAAACTCCTGGCAGTGACATGTTTTTAATAAAAGGCTCTTCCATATAAAATATGCACACAATAAATATTTAGTAAACTCAGCATCCATTACAGAAATGGCTAAGATTCTCTAGCAACATAAAGAATTGTCATGTTTATCTTACAAAATCATCTTCAGAGCAACAAGAACAATATCAAGTTTTACAAGATTCATGCATCAGTGGCGGATGTTTATATGCAAGTAAAGAATCTAGTGCTGGATACCTACAGAGTCAAACCAACTGACGGAGAAAGCTGATGCAAACAAAGGGGGTGTTTGACAAATAATTTGTAAGCTTTGCATCATAGGAATAAGATGGATTTTCAGTACTGTGAGAAAAGTCACCATGAAGTTGCCTTCTAACAGATTCAACTTAATTGTTTAAAACAAAACAGAATGGAGCATTTATTAACAGCCATCCTGCTCCCACCAAACCCATCTCATTTTCTCATTTTGTTTTTGCCTTCATTTGGAAAACTGAGCTTCACTCATGCTTGGAAATGAACGATTTAGGCATTCCTAAAGAAATAACCCAAACTGAAGAAATATTGTTAAATATAAAATATCTTTGAAATTATATAGCACAAAAATTTGTTTCCTGCTTTCCAATAATATAAGATTACAAATATAACAATGTTATTTCTTAAAAAAAAAAAAACAACAAACTAACAACAAAAGACATAACCATACCTCTTGGAATTAAAAAGACTGAGAATTCTGCCTCAGAATTCTCAGTCTCAGAATTCTCTGCCTCAGAATTCTCAGTCTCAGAATTCTCTGCCTCAGAATTCTCTCAGTGGGCAAACAGAGAAAAAAAAAATTCTGTCTGAATAAGCATTTTAAAATGGCTTCTATCTATGTTATAGAATAAATTTTGTCTATATCAGTGAACTATAAAGAGGCTAATAATCTGGTGCATTATGACAGTGGTGGTGACTCTAACTACATAAATGTTCCCAGTTTAAGGACTGTTTTCTATCAGAAATAATGAAACAAGTTAAAGTAATATTATTAGTGAAGACGGTTTCATTTGTATATATCTAAAATATCTAAAATGACATAAAGATCAATCAACTGATTGCTAAATACAGGATTGAAAGGTGACAGTTAGTGGGCACTGTGATCTCTTTTTTCACTTTCTGGACCAGTGACCATGGATTAATGGCAAGCATTAATCTTCACTGTATCTGCTTTGCCCAAAGTTTCTTGAAATTTCTTGAAAAATAGGTAGTAGCTGACAAAAATCTTTTTTTTAATTTGAAATCCTATTAAAAGAATTTCTCACACTTTAAGAAGATTAAGTGTGTTATTATATTTTCTTGTCAACAAATAATAGCATGAAAGCTATCAGGGTAAAAAAAAGTAAGTAATGCCATCTTATATTTTCTAGTACTCTCCAACCTATTCAAATAGAGAAAGAATATAGAAAAATGTTTTTCAGGTAATGAGAAATTTAATGTTAAACCTACTGAAACATAGGTAAATTTTTAAAATA
This sequence comes from Cabassous unicinctus, assembly GCA_029593785.1. Lineage (NCBI taxonomy): Eukaryota > Metazoa > Chordata > Mammalia > Cingulata > Chlamyphoridae > Cabassous > Cabassous unicinctus. The sequence goes on from JAQZBX010035680.1 coordinate 8,671, forward strand.
TCATTTCTAAAAGTTTACTCCTAAAGCTCTTCCCTTATTTTTATATATATGTTATTCACAGTTAACCTTTGCTTTGTTCCAAAGGGAGATTCTGAAGTCAATGGTTTTGAGGTCAAATCTTGGCTTCACTTCTCACTAGCTTTGTGATGTAAAAATGGAGATAATAATCTATATAATGGTTCATGAAAGTGATCAATAAATGCAGCTGCAATGTTATTTTATTACTATTGGTATTACTACAACTGCTGCTACTACTACTACTACAATTTTTAATCCTAAAATTCCATTAAAATATTTTCCTAAAAATAATAGATGGGATATTTTTAACATGGAAAACAGCATAGTACATTTGAAGGATTTAAACCTGTGTCCCAGCCTTGTTACTTACCACCTTTGTGATTTTAAAAACATCATGAGTCCTAAATGAATATTAGGTTCCCTATTTGTAAAATGGGGATAAGAATATCTGCCTTTGGTTTTTGAGAGAATTTAATAAGGTTATATATGTAATCATGAAATGCTCTGCAAATGTTAGTAATTGTGAAGAAAATAGGCAACTATAACTTCTTAAAGAGATCACAAACAAAAGTCTATAAATATTGTTGCAATGAAGTAATTCTTATGAGTTATGTGGGTTTTATTTGTTGGCTTCTCTTGTTTCACGGTGGTATTCAACCTATTACATTACGTAGTTGAAATCAGATTGAATACAATTTGTTCTGAATACATCTCACTTGCTTAAACATGCCAATCGGATGTTTTCCAATTTCCCACATCATATTTCTCTTGTCCCAAAGGGTCATATGGTAATTTCTGTACGGAAAATGGTCTAACCACCACAAAACTGATCAAAGTATTACTACAAATACTGCCTTAGGACAAATGATTTGAACTCTTCCATTATCAAAACATCTGCGAATGTTCTCTTTTATGTATGTGTCAACGAGGGAACATATGAATTCCCTGCCCCTTCTTAACACCTGATGTACACCTCACATGTATAACTAAATTCAAGAAAAAAATTGATGAATGATATGAACTGGTAGGAATTAACAAATTCATGTAATAGGACAACAACCAAATCCTAGAAAGCCAGAAAACGTTTTTACATAGTCTTAAATGTCTTAACTGTAAATCCCTTTTGCAATTTTGTGTTAACATGCTGGTTCCTAAAATATTACTGTATATAAATATTGCTTTTGTACCTTTTCCAGAATTGTGTATGGTGGTGCATAAACCTCACCATGATATATACGACTGAGGGTCATTTACATGCAGTTTTAAATCATTCCAGCTTGATTTTTGTCATGTATTGGCACAGTTCATGTTTTTTAGATGCATGTTTTTATTTTAAAAAGAGATTTATATCTTATTTTGCTAAATGAGCCCTTAAGTGAAAATAGGTAAAATATTTGCTTCAGCAATTACTAAGAAGCTATACATTTCTTTTCTTGTGTGTGTATATGCACGTGTGCAGTACATATCTATAATGGAAATTAAGCTTTTAAAATAGAATATAAGGGAAAATGGGGTAATTGGCTAATTTCTGCCATCTTAATTTTCAAAATCGATTGTCATAAACTAAGTCATTTTATGGGGCTTTGCGCATATATCTTAAGGATTAAGAATGAGTAGATTGGTCCTGGTCCGTTTCACAAGTTGTATAGGTCAGGCTCCAATACATATATGCGTGTGTATGTGTATATATAAAGATGACAATATCTTTCTGAAAATCTAAAAATGTGGAGTTATGTATGCTAGCATAATTTTTGAAATGGAAAATAATAATAAAGTATTTTCAATTAGCCATAAAATAGAATAATATATGCTTTCTTTCACTGGCAGCAGGCTGACTTTGCCTGCAGAGTAGATTTGGGTGAATAGCTGGTTGGGGAAGTGCCCCCTTCTTCTCTCCCAATATAGGTGCTTTCATCTTCCAGCCTAAGTTTCAGAGCAATGTTGTAACTTATGTCATAATGTAATGATTTTTACCTATAAAAGTTTTATTACAATTTTGAAATATTCTAAACTCCAAATAGAATTTATCTCAGTATAGTGGATAATATGTCCATGTATATGTTAAATATACTGAGAGACTTTTCTCTATTTAAAGATATCACAACATGGCATCTTAACATTCTGTTTAACTGAGTGCTAATATAGTCACACTTCTAGGTTTTCAACTCCTGTGGTTTTACTTCCATCAGTTTATTACTGTTTTTATTTTTCTATATTGTGCTCCTTATTGAATTATAAATAAAAGTATGTGTTGGTGGCAATACTCTAAACATATTACTTTGAATAACAGAAGTGTTTATTTTTTAAAAACCCTAAATGGCATACTTTATAATAGTTAAATGTTCTCCAACAATATAAAAAAATATAAATCATCTGGTGAAACCCACATCCTAAAATATAACCAGGTCTACATTCATATTAACTCATGGAAAATTCTTTTCTGCACTGTTTGAGAGACTATGCTCAATGTTTTACTATTGTTTATTCTTTAATAACTAATCACCCTTCTTGGTCTTCCAAAAGTTCCTGGCATTTTACTAGTTTACACATTGATTGAATACTGTTCCCAGAATTGCTTTTGGCACTAGGCCAACTGCTGTGATAATCAGCTATAAGATTTATTCCAGTCAAGAAGTGTTATAAACATAAGGATTCATAAAGCACCGCACTGAAAATGAATACTGATGCTTTCTTTGAGATAGTTGAAGACTTTTCGTGCTTTCAATGAGCACTAATGCCAGTCTTTACACTCTTCAACTATATATGAGCTTTGAGTTGAAGGGAAAAAAGGTATGTTCATTAGATTTGATTATTTGATATTTGTGCTAATGTTTATTAGTAGGTTTAGCAAATTTAAATCATTTAATTTCACAAAGGCAAATATAGAAAAATAAAAGCCCTGCCTTTTTGGAAATTCAGTAATTAACTATTATACACAACCTGACACATTTACTGCAATAGGATGTATTATTATACTGGTTGATGGGTAGGGGAAAAGTGCAAAGTGAGCCAAAAAAATTCAAAGGGAAACAGCTGGCAGGTAAACGCACTGAGCCAGGAAAGAATAATAAGGAGAAATGAGGTGAGTGGAAAACAGAACGCATAATCATTTCTTAAATAAAAGAAACAAAAGCAAAGAAAAATGTAACTTACAGTTCAGAGAATGTTGAGAAAAAAAGGTTGCAGTATATTAATCTTATGTAGGGAAAAGGAAAATAAATGCAGCTGAAACATTGAAAAGGTATAGAAATAAAGTAGACTATTCAACCAAGGTAATTTATTGGATACATAGAGACAGAGAGGTTTGGGTGAATTGGGGGTGCTGCAGGAGTGTCAAGGAAGAATACAATCTAGAAATTCAATGTGGAAACTCCTAGAGTAAGATGCTTTCCTTTAGGGGTGGGGGACCATGGGCACCATAAGTTCATTCAGAGTTCAGCTAGAATTTCCTCAGGAAAACCTCCCTGGGTTCCCCAAGTCTGTGCTCTAAGAGCTCTCTTTATTTTTCCTGTTTGGTATGTAACACCATTTATAATTATTTATCTATGTTATTATATAATTGTCTTTTCCCCCAGGGGAATATAAACTCCAGAAGCTCTGGTAGGTCTGCATGTGCTTCCTCAATGCTACAGCTCAAAGTTACCGCATTATCTGGAGGATAGCTAGCATTCTAAAATATTTTTTGAATGAAAAAAATGAATGAATGAATGAACAGAGGATTGAATGAATGGACTAACTATTCCATGCTCAGTCAGCCTGCTTGGAGTTAGGACTGAGAATAATAGGAAAAGAAAGTAAGGGTCAGGTATAGTTAGAAAGAAAGGACTCTCATGAATGGTTTGCAAATATTTAGGGAAGGAGAAAAAAGAAGAAATCTAATGAAATGAGACATTAAAGGTTATAAACAGTAAAACTAGAAAATGATGTGGGTGTGGAATGAATGGGATAAACATAGAAATTATGTGAAATGTAATTAGACACCAAAAAAGGCATCTAATAAAACATGCTGCAAAACTTATATGTTTTGAATATTGATATCACAAATGTCAACTGTAAATATTGAAATTTTATAATTTCAATTAAAAAGTGTTCTTATATTTTGGGCTTTTCTCCAGAATAGAGTGAAAAAAATGTTTTCACTCAAATCCCTAATGAAATGATAATAATAGTTCTCATTTATTGAGTGCATATTATATGCCAGCTACTGTCTTATTCTTGCATTTACCTCATTAACCCGCACAATTACTATATGTGGGAAATACTATTATTATCTCTATATTCTGGCCCCTATTTGCTCATTTACTTCTCACTTTGTAGCCACCTACATCCCATATCTTATCCTCCATTCCTCTGAAACTCTTATTAAGGTTACTAGTGACCTCCAAAATTGATAACCCTTCACAGTCCTCGTTTTTTGTTGTTGTTTTTCAACCTGTCCCCCGATCATATAGTGAGTAGGTGGGTCAGATTAAGAATGGCATTTTTTCACATACTGCCACCCGAAGGACACATCTCTAATGCCTTTATTTGCAGAGGGATTCCAAAGACAACGTGACTTAAACGCACACAGCAGTGCCAGCCAGATGCTTACACCTACCGCCAGTGTAGACCTACAGTTGTTAAAAGTAGAAGTTGTGGCATGAAGTGGGCATGTTTTATGACTTTCCTTCAGCCTGTCTGAGCAAGCCGTTTCCCAGTCTTTACAGAGCTCCACATTCGGAGCACCCATCTAGGAAGGGAACCCTGTCTTAATCGGATGAGCATGAGTTCCAAGCTTTTGCTCAAAACTTACAAGCACCAGTGAAGGTGCCAAAGAGACCTAAGACCATCTTCCTGCTTCCCCAAGAGTTCATAAACCCACCGAGATAACAAGACATCTGAGCTTACCTTCTTATCCTTAGAGTTCAAAAGAGAATAATGTGGGTCCTAGTATTCCCAGGGTCATTGGAGAGATGATACTGGAATTTTGATAGAACAGAAAGGGAAAAACATGTTCAAAGACATATAGTGGGAAAGGGTTTGTAGCCTGGGACACTCGGAGCATGATGTTTCCTTTGACAAAGGTGAAGAAGGTGAGGTTGGGGAAATGTGGGGATGCTAATGTGGATGTAAGGTATGGAAATAGGTAGTCCTTCTAAATTTAAAAGGATGATCTAAAATCTTCTTGAAGGGAGTGGTTTATAAGACTGATTAAGATTTGAAATAGGGACGCGGATGTGGTTCAAGCGATTGAGCTCCCACTTACCACATGGGAGGTCCCCAGGTGGATTCCCAGTGCCTCCTAAAGACAGTGAACTGGAGCAAAAGGCAGGCATGGCAAGCTGACACAACAAGATAACACAACAGGAGACACAAGAAGAAGAAAAAAAACATAATGAGAGATACAACAAAAGCAGGGAGGAGAGGTTCCTAGTGTCTCCTAAAGACAAGCAAGACAGCGAGCTGACATGATGGGCAGGCATGGCAAGCTGATGCAACATGATGACACAACAAGAGGCACAAGAAGAAGAAAAAACACGAGAGACACAACAAAGTTGGGAACGGAGGTGGCTCAAGTGATAAAGTGCCTCCCTTCCACATCAGAGGTCCCAGGTTCGGTTCCTGGTACCTCCTAAAAGAAACAAGGAAGACGAACAGGCACAGCAAACGCAAACAATGAGGGGGTGGGGAGAAATAAATAAAATAAATCTTTTTTAAAAAAAAAGATTTGAAATAGAACAAGAGAAGGAGGATAGGGAAAGAAAATAGGATAATATATTCACCCAAGATAAGTGAGCAAATAGAAGACAAGAAAAGGTGATGAGCTAAGTAAAGGAGGATAAAAACATGCAGATTCAGCCAAACAGTGCTTCATATATAATTCAGTTTACTACTTTACTTCCCAAATGAGATGACAAATTAAAAAAAAAGCCACTGAATACATTCTCTCCATTTTCTAGTAAAATCACTAGTTCTCATTTATTAAACATCTACTGTGTGCCATGCAATGCGCTAGGGACTTCACAAACATTATGCAATATAATCCTTACAAAAGATCTGCAAAGTGTATATTGGCATATCCATTTACAAAGGTGGAAACTGAGCTCACAACCCAAGAAGGTGTTTGAGCCAGGGGAAGAGAGACAATGTGAAGCAGGGTACTGGCTGGAGGCAGGTTGAAATGGCGGAGTTACTATCCACTCACCCAGCATTCTTTTGAGTGAACAACACCTATTGCCAATGCCCAGGAATCAGTCAAGAGCTGATGAGGTGCCCTCAAAACTGCCCAGCTGCCATTCCAGTGAACACCATGCTCATAGGAACTATACTACTCACCATGCTCTAGCTATCATACACGAGAAGGAGGAAATCTAATTTTTCAAACAAACAGTCCTTCACCACAAAATACAAAACACTAAGAGAGTCTTATCAACAATAGGTAAGACCTGAAGGAAATATGTGTGAAAATGAAATACTGTGTAATTATCACTTATATATTTACATATATACACATATAGTATATATGTACTATATATGCACTGCACTTGAATGGGGAAAGGCTTATGAATGTAAAAATGTCCATATCTTCCTTATAAACCTAGCAAAAATATAATCAAATGTCTAATGGAAACTAGAGAAATTGATGAAACAATTTTAAAACTCGATGACTCTTCACACTTCACCTTCTTTTCTCCCTTCTCTTTCACAATCCTAAGATACACGGGGTTGTCACAATGGACTTTTTCATGTTACCTGAATGAAGTACCTGGCTATAGTCGATCTCCCCTCATCCCTCCAGAGCCTTTTCAAATAAAAGTGACATAGCCCTGTGTTAAAAAAAAAAAAAAGAAGAAAACAAAAAAGGCATCCTGGGGTTTGTGTTGGTTCTTTCCTTCACACGTTGTAAAGTCAGACAATTAATTAACCTTCTTTGGGCCAAGTTATCCCCAGATCTAAAATTGGGAAAATAACTGCTCATTCTTCATCAAAAAATAGGATAAAAGAAAAGCACAATAAAGTGCTTTGGAACATATGTTGAACACATCCAGGCATGATACCTGTCCATCTCAAATTGTTTTTCCAAAACAAAAGACTGCCAGCACACAGATCCTGCTCAGAACCCTGCCACAAGCTGTCCTATTTCAGGGTATCTCTGGGTAGCCAGTGAGATCTATCAGGACCTGGGCATGAAAGATGGGCTGAGCCAATCAGATTCCTTCTCAGAAAACTGAACTGAAAGGATGGAAAGAATTTCCCAGAGAGAGTAGAAAGAGGAAAGGGAGAGTAGAACGGGGAGGTAGTCAAACTGCATTCATGGAGAAGCACCAGAATAAAGTTTTTTGTAGATCTTGATTTCCAATAATATGGATGGGTGAAATAATTCAGACTCATCCTTTTGCTGAAAATAACTGTTTTATTAAAAAAGCTTAAACCCACGGACTTGGTGAGTAGGTAGTAAGGAATTATGAGAACAATAGCTGAGTGAAAGTGGGAACCCAGATAGACTGTGGACTCCGAGAGTACTTGCATAGTCAGCAGAACTTGAGCTTTGATTTTGAAGGTTTCACTGGCTTCGGGAAGTCAAAGCCCTGGGGCCACCCAAGGTGGGAAATCTAAGAGGACACTCTCCCTCCATACCATTGGCACCTTGCAGGACTTCATCCTCTATGAGAGGGTAAATGAAAAAATAGACTCACTCAAATACTTCCAAACCCACCAATCTTACAGGAAGTAGCCTTGCTACTGAGTAGAGAAGGCACTCAAAAAACATCTCGGAGAAACTGTAACCACAAGTTAGCCCTTGCAGGGATATTCAGGACAAATTAGCACACCCAGCTGGTTCAAACCCCACCCCCCACACACCCCAAATCCTCAGGCCTTGAACTATTTTAAAGTGGTCCTGCACATAGTGACCCTAAATACCTGGAATAAACAAAACAAACCTTCTTCTGAAAAAAAGACATCTTAATCCTCAGAATTGAAATAATCTAAGAAAATGGATAGCTCATGTCAAAAAATAACCAAGTATACAAGGCAACCAAGCATTACGCCTAAGCAAAAGAAGCAAGAGACAGCAGAAGCAGACCTGCAGAGATTCAGACACTGAAATTAACTGGTGCAGATTATAGAACAATACGATAAAAATGTAAAAAACTTTCTAAAGTTTATGCAGTAAGTTAGATTAGCAAAAATGGTAAATAAACAATAACACAGCAGAACATAGATTAAGAAAAAATTGGGGCTATCTGAAGGAAAATGACTAAAGTTCAGGACACCAGAAACTAAGTAATATCACATACTTGAATACTTCTATGTCTTGGAGAATATATTTATTATTTTTAATTATACATGTATATAAATACATATATGTATTTCATAGTGAGTTTCTGAGCAATTATAGCATCGTACTTGTGTGAAAATATTTTCTGCTTTATGATATTCAGCTTCTGTTTTAATTGCCTCCTATTTACTCCATTGATGAGGGAGGGATTGCTGCCCTAGGGTTATGGGGATGGCTGAACACACATCACATGATGCTGGACAAATGAGATTGACAGCAGTTTATTAGTCATATGTGTGCACAGCCTGTGAAGGAGAACACTTCACACCATGCAGGGCCATGCAGGGGTTGTACCTAGGAATAGAGTGAACCAGGGAACCAGGGCTCCCACACAAGGGCTGTGGGAGGCAGGCTTTGTAGTAACAAGAGCAGTAGGTGCGCCTGGCTCCTGTGGAAACAGTGATTGTCTTGTTTCCATAATTCTACGGGCTGGCAGGTAAATGGAACCTACTCAGGGATAAGCAGGTATTGTGCTTAACCCCTTGGTAAGGAGTTTGTGTGGCTAGGGGACCTGATCCACAGAGGCAGGGTGGGGAGGGAAAACTGTGGGGAGGCCATTTGGGGCACTACCAGTTTCACAAATGTCAAGGCAGGAGTTAATATTGGGCCTTAATTTTATGACTTACACCACAGCTTCCCAAACATAGTTCTGGAATATGTTGTGATAAAAGGCGAACTCTGTTTGTATATTTCACTCTATATGCCTAAAGTTCTAGAAAATGAATAAAATCCACTCTCTAGGACCCACAAGCAATTGTGAGATATTAAAAGTCTAGGAAGTCTGGTAGCTACCAAAGCTTACTTTTATTTGTAAATATAAACCTGGATACAAAAGTAGGTGACTAAAATATAACAGGTAGGTAAATAATAATTACTACTATAATTCAGGATATTTTTAAGCTATGAAAAATGTCATAAGCTATTTTATTTGTCTAACTTTCAAGAATTCTTCCAAAATGTAATCCCTAACCTCTTCTTGTCAATTGTACACAAGAGGTCAAATCACATGAACAAAAAATAAAAATTTTAACCTGTCAGTAGACTGCCTTGTCTCCAGGATGTCAATATCCAGATGATTGATGCCAGCATAGCTTGTATCCTAACATATATCCACCCTCCTGGGGAATTTAGGTAAGTTTTTTGAGAATAAAAGGAGATTTCAAGGGGAAAACCTAACTTTTTCATCAAACTAACATAGCCATATTTTCCAAGATATATTAAAGACTTGGACAAAATTGGTTATATTTGAATCCTACCTACTTACGGAAAGAAATACCAATTAATTTATATCATTTAACCAAAACCATAAAAAATTCCAAAATTTTAGGCTCAAAGCTTGAGGTACAAAACACAGAAATTTAACAAAAACACTTGAAGACAGGCATATCTCACTTGCACAGTACAGTGTTGACCGTGCCCCCTCCCCCCCAAGCAAGGATTGCCTGTATTCAAAACATTTCAGTATTTTTCACAGACACAAGCATACTCCAAGGAGCAAAAAGCAATAGATTCACCGTCTGAATGAGATATGGAACTCTTTGAGTTATTTAAAATATCCTTTGTTTTCCCAAATACTATTCTATTTTTATAAAATGTGGAAGGAGGAATGGAGCTTAATTTGCACTCAGTTACTTTGATTAATAAAAATGCTGTTTTATTTGAGAATATTATTCTGGGGTCTATTTAATGTGACTAAAAAGTCACAGATTATCATATAGAACCTTAAGTGAAACTTAAAATGCTCATTCCCTTGAGCCTTATTTTATACTCTGATTCAGACAATACATTCTATTCTGAAATGCTCTTTAAAAGGACCCTACAAGCACAAACAGATGGATTAATTACATTAAAAACTGACGTGTTAAGTGTAAAGTTAAAGAAGCCAAACTTATGCAAATAGAAAATTTATCATTTAATACCCCATTGACTCTAAATGAATTCTTTTTTACTGTCATCAGGTTTCAAAACATTTCAGGCATGGGATAAGAGGCAATTTATCTGGCATCATAGAAATATGAGAAAATAATTTTCCCTCCTTTTAGATATTGAGAAGAATCAACTATTTATAGATTAAAAAAAAAAACAAAAAACAAAACTTTAGGATAGAGACTTTTTCAGGGAGTAGGTGTATGTAAGGAAAATATAGACCATTCATTTCCCTAAATCAGCATTTTCTTTTTCCAAACCTCATTGTCCTTATCTCATATTGCTAGAAAAATAGCAATTACAGAATAACAGAAGGTTCACTTTTCTCCAGAGCACTTTCACAGGCAGAGTCACCAATTAAAAGTATTGCCAGATTTCAAATGATATCATAAAAGACAAGTAATTTTTTTCTTCGCCATTTTTATAAATCAAAAGGAAGGAACATAACTATCTATTACAAGCTGTAAATTTATTAAATATCTCTACTTATAACTCACTTATATTTTGCAAAACTGTAACTGCCACTACCCACATCAGAACATGCATTGTAGTGGTTAAGAGCACAGACTCTGGAGCCAGTCTGTCTCTGTTTATATCCCAGCCATGCAATTACTCGCTATCTAATCATGGGCAAGTTACTTAAATGCTCCATGCCTCAGTTTTCTCATCAGTAAAATGGGGTAATAATAATCAATGCCCACCTCACAGAGTTATAAGATTAAGTTAATTAATTCACATAACGCACTCAGAAGAAAAGTCCCTGGAATACAATAAATGCTCAATAAATATTGCAAAAATAAAAATACAATATAACGACAACTAGCTGGGTGGTGATAAAATTGTTGTAAGTTGGAAACTTCATATTTTTTTCCAATACTATTTTCTCATCCCCTTCCTCTAACTCTATTTAGATAACAATGGTCAGTACCATAATTTATTTTATCTTCAAAAATTTCTAAGTTTTCTTTCCTTGTTAGAGTGAGGAAGAGAGCATGAAAGGAAAGGTAGGGCACTCATCAGAATCTACAGAGAGTAGGGTGATTTCAGACTCCAAAAAGCAGTTATTTCCATAGAAAACAACAGCAGCAGTTTAGCAGTAGATGAGGAGAATGGAATTATTTTAAACCCAAGTCTACCACTGGAAGTCTTCTAGAAAACTGATGGGAACAAGACTTGGAGAATTAAACACATTTGTCAATAATGGTCTCATATTTGCATATGCAAATCTGCAAACTATTTTATGAACATACCAAATCTGAGGGCTTCTTTTTATTTGTAATAATAGCAATAATAATAATGACTACAATGTATTATACGGTAGGCATTCTGCTTATTCTTCTGTAAGGATTATACCATTTCATTGACATACTCTATGAGGCAGTAACTATTAAATCTTATGACACAGAGATTTTAAATTACTCATCAAGTGTCCAGAGTCCAGGTTTGAAATCAGATCCTTCTGATTTCAGAGCCCTGTCTTAGAGTTGCTAGTTTTTGTAAATTGGGTGCTTGGTCTGAAATTTCCTTACTGTAGAAATGATTGTGGCATCCTTTCTAACCTCTTCAGACATTAGAGAATTCAGTTTCCTTTGGGAGAGGTACCTCCAACTGAGGGTTTTGCAGGGCACAGTTCTGCCCCACGTGGAATAAAAATGAGAGAATTGGGCTTATTGTTACTTTAATTTTATTCTTCAGATGTCTCTTTGGACATAAAAGAAAATGAACTTTTGAAATAATTTCCAAGAACTTTCTGTCTTTTCTACTTGTTAGAACTTTCAAGCCTTAAGATTTGAATTATATATCAAATTCTCAAATCATATATAATAGCTATGAAAGCCTTAGCTTTTAAGATAAAATTGAGAGGCTAGATACATTTGAAAGGGAAATTGTATGTATTCAATTTTAATGTTAAGAATTCAAGTTATTTAAACTTAGCTGAGATGGTTTGTCACAAGGTTTGTGTTTGGAAAACAAGAAAATACTGAGTCCATTTTAATAGTAGGAACATACGGTCTAGATGGAAAATTTAATGGAGACATCTTTCTCCTGGTTTCCTTTCTTGTTATTATATTTCAAGCAACAGCTCTGTCCTGCCAAGTCATCATACTACACTGAATTTAGAACTCTTATGGGCACATGCTTTCAACAGAAAGATTCCCTTACCATAATATTACTAATTTCAGGCAGCTTACTTGAATGTCAGTGGAAATTTAGGGTGCCCCAACAATATCCTGATTTCCAAAAGTAGAAATGTGGTTCCAATATAACCACTTGAAAATATTACTGCATGTCCTCTCTTGGGCTATATTTATTTTTGAAAAAGGAAAATGATAGTTTTATTTTAACAAGAGCAAGTATGGAAATCTTTGATTTAAAAGACATTGGTAAATCTTGTGTAATTGTTTCAGCATAGAATTTAACACTGAATTCTTTTGTAAACACCTATATTCAAATAGATGGGAAGAGTAAAACTCTAGTTGAAAGTTTTAAGAGATTAACCATATTGTCTCCATTTATCTAGTAAGTCCATGAAGGGATTTTCTATGGGCATTCTTAACCTGAAACAGGGGTTCTTAACAAGGGGTCCATGAGCTTGAATTGAAATTAAAAAAACAAACAAACATTATTCTTGTGGGGACATGTTGGTGTGGGCGTGATATATTTATTAAATAAGACACAGTATAGTGTGGACTTAGTAAGGGGTCCGTGGTTTTCAGCTGACTCGCAAAGGGGTCCATGGAACAAAAAAAGTTAAGAACCTCTGACCTAAAAGAAACATGCTTAGCAGAAGATAGGAGAAGAGAGCTCCCATGGGATGAAGGTAGAAGTTTAGGAGCTGAATATGGAAATCATTTGTTGTTAAGGAAAAGGAGAGAGAATATAAATGTGTTATTTCCCTACATGTGCTAGAGGACTCAGCCTAGACAGATATTCAATACCAATTGCCAAACTAGCAACAAAGTAAACTGTAGTCAGAGGACAAGCAGATTTGTATTCAGATATGTCTAGGAAGTTTCATTCTGCTACAAAGTAAGATATCTTATGAAATTATGTGAATAATTCATTATTCATTTTTTTTCCTTTAATTAATAAGGCAAATCCTTTTCAAAGTAGGGAATTTAGAAATGAAATAAGAAAAATTAGAAAATAAAAATCACTTTCAATCTCACCTTCAGATATAACCAGCATTAAGAACTTTGTGCACCTTCTAAAGTGTCTATGGGCATGCTTGGATGTGTATGTGTGTCTACATGTTTATATAAAGCACAAATGGAAACTTAAATGTGTACAATATTTCATAATTTGCTTTCTATGCGTATGTTGGGAACACTTACCTGAGACTAATTATTCTTTTCCTTAAAACTTAATTTCCGTATATAGAGGAAACAAGGCAAATTTGAGTTCTGGACTTCATTGTAAACCACCTTTGAGCTGGACCAGCAAAGTGACCGGGGATGTTGAAATAACGTAAACTTTAGTGGCAAAGAGAAATTGTCATGTTTGGATTTGCTATTATCCAAAGAAAGAAGCATTGGAGAAAGTAAGAAATGTAATATTCACATTCTGGATTCTGAAACAAATCCAGAGATGATAATGGTAAGATGTGCTATTGAATCTAAAAAGACTCACAAATTTCTGTATTTCTTTATCCATATATTTATCCAACAACTATTTTCTGAAATATATCAGAGATATTAACTGCATAAGTAGAATTCAGACTGCCTAAGTTTGAATCCTGGCTCCTAAGCCTCAGTTTCTTCTTTTATAAAACTGCTATGATGATGGAGTGTTGTGAAGCCAGATGAGATAACAGCCTTCAAAGGTGTCCAGTGCGATTCACGCTTTCCAACAATGTTGTTGTTACTGTTGTTTGACTCTAGTCACTGACTACACTCTTCTGATTACTTGGAACACTCCAACAAATTTTTTCTAATAGAATTGCCTTCCTTCAAGGAAGGGGCTATAACATGCTTACCATTGTATGCTCAGCTCCTATCAAAATAAACAAACAAAACGAACAAACCAAAGAAAATCCTTCCCCTTACCTGTCCTGTCAGTTAAGCCTTTAGCTCATTCTATGAGCTACCTGATAAAACTCTATGACTGTTTTTTTTTTTAAAGATTTATTTTTATTTATTTATTCCCCCCCACCCCTCATTGTTTTGTGTTCGCTGCCTGCTCTCTGTGTGTTCTTCTGTGTTTTCTTGTCTTCTCTTTAGGCGGCACCGGAAACTGATTCTGGGACCTTCCAGGGTGGGAGAGAGGCACTAAATCTCTTGCGTCACCTCAGCTTCCTGGTCTGCTGCATCTCTTATTGTGTCTCCTCTGTGTCTCTTTTTGTTGCATCATCTTGCTGCGCCAGCTCTCTCTGCGGGCCAGCACTCCGCATGGGCCAGCTCTCTGCTCAGGCCAGCTCACTGCTTGAGCCAGCTGACTGTGCAGGCCAGCTTGCCTTTCACCAGGAGGCCCTGGGAATCGAACCCTGGACCTTCTAGATGATGGACAGGAGCCCAATCACTTGAGTCACATCTGTTTCCCTAAACGTTTTTTGAGGTACTGGGGGCCGGGGAATGAACCCGGGACTTTGTATGTGGGAAGCCAGTGCTCAACCACTGAGCCACATGGCTTCCCTGAGTCGTTTTTTTTTTTTTTCTTCATTTTTTTGCTTGTTGTTTGTTTTTGTTTTTTCAGGAGGCACCAGGGACCGAACCCAGGACCTCCCATGTGGGAGGAGGGCATTCAAAGGGCTTGAGCCATATCCACTCCCTATGACTAAATATTTTAAATTTAAATTAGCTTTAGAGTTGGTTTCTGTTGTTAGCAATTAAAGAATACCAGTAGATAAATAGACTGATCCAGATGTTCCTAAGGGCAGAATAGAGACTAGCGTTCTTTGCAGAGGAATGTTTAGAGGTAAACTTTTTTATTTGTTGGTCAGCTCATGGGGAATTTTTTCATGTAATGACAGTTCTTTTAATATATGACCTCAGTAGTAGCAACACAAATAATAAAAATTGATGTTGACTCTGTCATGATTAAGAACACAGACTCTGGACTCAGTACCTGAGTACTAAATGTGTATCTTGCAGCAAATCATGGAAACTCTCAGTGCTCAATTTCCTTATCTATAAAGTGGGAGAAATGATAATACCGACCCCTTAGTGTTAATATAAGTATATAAAGTACTTAGAACATTACCAGGTGCATGATAAGAAATAAGTAAATGTTAAGAATAATCATGGAAGAAATAGTTAATAGTAAAAGATGGAGGAGAAGGGGAGGAGGAGGAGGAGGAGGAGGAGGAGGAGCAGGAGAAGCAGGAGGAGAAGGACCTATAACCAGCTCTATGGTGAGCTGGGTCTACAAAGATGATGCTAGTGAAACCCAGTGAGGGCTCTTAATAAGAGGGCACTCTGCTACATTGATTGAAATCCCCTGCTTTATCATTGTACTTTAGCTGATGTTTAATGTTGGAGTAAATAAAATTAAATATATCTGTCCTTAAATTAAATGTGAGTAGACTGGATTCTCCCCCTAAAAGAC
>JAQZBX010035681.1:0-24465 GCA_029593785.1 Cabassous unicinctus
GGGAGGAGGACCCCTGCTTTGCGCTTGCCTGACTTGAGCATCCAGCCTTCCCCCCTAAGGAGGCAACTCCCGACGTGCCCAGCCAGTGTGCACGGATCCAAATGCCCAAAGAGTGAAAGGAGTCTCTAAGGTGCTGCCTGGCCAGGTTCTGCCTGCTCTTTCTATGCAGAAGATGTTTTCTCCCCAAGCTCCTCCTGGTGCTAAAATCATTCTTCCAGATTAGCAGGAATGTTCATTACCAACCTAACCACCTCCCATTAGGCAGGAAATGTGTCTCTCCTGTGGAATCCTCCCCTACACCCAAGGCGCCGTCTCCCCTCACTCTCTGGATGGCGGTGGGTTGGGGGGCTTGGCTGGAAGGATGGGGGAGGGCGACCACCCCCACAGAGCCTGGCCAGGGCCTGTCCAAGCGGCCGCAGGTTTCCCTGCACCCTCTCCTCGGTCCCCACCTGCTCCAAAGGTGCACAACTCGCCCTCGCATCCGTGATGGGTTTTGTGTTCCTGCCTCTGTAGACAAGTCTGTAGGTGGGATTTGCCGCTGTATTTTAAGAAGGTGATTAGGGCGTCGACATTTGTAAAGCAGCGGGAGGCAGGAAATCGTTTACATTCCATAAATTTGGATTCCGCAATTTGGATGAGAGTTTTTAAAACAGCCTGTGAGTGATCTGGGCCCCCTCTCCGTTCCCAGGGCTCTGGGGCTCTCCGCTGCCCAGCCAGGGCCTTGAATCTCAACAGGTGTGGGGAAAGGCTCCTGCTCAGACTGAGTCTGTAACAGGCTGCCCACAAGGCAGTCTCTCGGGAACGGGAAATGGATTCCAAACCAGGAGTGAAAGGGCTCATCCTACACAATGTGTAGCATAAATATTAAATAACAGCGACAATAATAATTTCGCCTGCATCTGCCGTGTTGTCTTAAGGAAGTGTCAGAAGCACAATTATAGACCAAATGGTGCCAAAGCAACATTTGGCTGCTTTAAAATAGCCTCCTTTGGCTCGTTAGTGGGGTGTGTGCCCAAGGGAAGGGAGAGTGATTTTTATCACTGCAGCCACTCGGACACACCGTACTGAGTTCAGGCAGAATTCCTGAGGCTTTCTCCGAAACTCCAAGGGGAGCCCTTGAGATCACAGGGGAGGGAAATCTATTGAATATTCGGGAGGGTGGGTCTCTTTGTTCATTTATTCAACTAATATTTATTGAGCTCCCACTCTGGATGGGACACCCATTTCCATTCTGTGGATACACAGTGGGATCTAAGCCTTTATGGAGGTCAGTGGCCTGTAGGGGAGATGGAAACAAACCAACCCAAAGATTCCACAGATAAGTGCTCTGGAGAAAAGCTAAGCAGTAAGGTTGTTAGGGAGAAAGAGCAGGTAGGAGGCAACTTTGGCTGGAGCGCTCAAAACAGGCCTGGCTAAGTCTTTGGATCTCAAAGAGCAGCTCCAAGCCAGCAGCTTCAGCATCTCCAGGAATTTGTTAAAAATCTCCTAGCCGGCACCCAGACCTGGGGATGGGTGGGGAACTCTGGGGCCAGGGAAGGGGATATGGGAAGAGAGGTGAAACCAGGGTGGACAGCCAGCCAGCCAGCTACCATGGGCAGGAATCCCAGCTCGGGAACATAGCATTGCTTTGCATCTCTGGGCCGCTTGTTTAAATGTAATCCCTCCAAATGATATCTGCAAAGCCCCTGGTGTAAAATAACCGCTCCAGTCCGTAGTGGCTGAGATTGAGATGACAAATTTCTAGCCACACTTGTGGTTCATTTTACAGGGTTTAGTAAGCACCTGTTAACCACAGGAAAGGAAGATGACCTGCTTCTGAGTTATGCACATGGATGGGAGGTGTTTCTGGAGAGCAAGGCAGAGCAGTGCTGGCAAAGTCGGACAAGGACAACATCACTGTGGGCTGTTGGCTCTGGCGGCCCGGCTTCCTGGTCTTCTCTTCTTGAAGCAGCATTCCAATGTTCCTCTGCTCAGATGGCCAGCAACTCTTCCCACCCACCCCCACCGCTGCAGGGGCACACAGGGGGCCCAGGCCCGGCCATTCACCCCGTGCCAGCCCTGCCAATGCCCCCCCTGCCTCTGGCCACAGTGATTGGCTCAGGGATGGGCCAGTGAGATCAGCCCTGGGACTTTGGCTGAAGCACCAAAGGTTTCTCTTTCCACAGGGCTTGCTAAACCAGCAAGGTGGGCAACAGGCTTTCTGGGGCCATCTCGCTAGTCCCCTAGAGGAGAGCAGAGCTGAGAGGTGGGGAGAGACCAAGTACCAGTGAGACTGCTGGAGTCCTAGGATCCATCCGGGGCCTAATGCCAGCAGCACTATCGCTGGATTTTTCAATGATTGCCTTAAGCCAATTTTAATTGGTTTCTGTCACTTGCAACCAAAGAGTCCTGCCTGATACAGAGGATTTCATGTGGAGGGAGAGACCTGGAGTCTCCACAAAGGCTTTGGATCAATGATGGGGAGAAATAAAGGTATATATTGGGAACGGTAAGAAGTGAGATCTCACGGTAGTATGGGCATGTGTTTGTTGCTTCTGCAGCATCCATTTCCCCACTTCTTCCTTCCTCATAGAATCCTACACTCCCCAGCCATGCATTTGGGTAGAACTGACCCCCGTGAAGCTTCAGTGGTGTGCTCAGGATGACTTCGCCAATCAGCATTTCCCATCTCCGAATGCACCGTGACTGGTTAATTAGTGAAAGAGCACATGACTCATGATCAGGGCCAATGAGATTCAATTCTGGGGCTTTAATTCAATTCTGGAAATCTTTGTAAATCTTTATAAATCTGCTGGACATGAATGAAGAAGCATGTGGCCTTGGAAGCTTCTGGTAGCTATCTTGCAATCAAGAGGAGAGAGTCTGCTGAGCATGGAGCCTGTTCCAAGGCAGATCCAATAAATGGAAGGACTGGTTGTATTGTTGGAGTCCTGGATCAAGCTGCACCTGAAGGAGGAGCTACCCCTGGACTATTCAGCTATGTGAGCCAAAAGGTGAGGTACAAAGTGTGACCCGTGAGGTACACTATTCTCCAAAAGAACTGCATGAGTTTTTTAATGTATGTAGATAGAAATCAGGGGAATACGTGAGGGAATGGCCTTTAAGGGTGTGGGATAATGGTGGAAGCAATATAAACTTGGATCAGGCTGAATTTATTGATGGGCCCACTAAGCAGAGATTCTGGATTTATCGTTGTTGCTTGAGGGGATAGAAAGGGCACTAACAAATTGTTCGGGTGGCTGCCTGAAATGCAGACCAAAAGATAGCCGATATGACCTGAGGTCAAAATGCCAGAACTGCCCTGGTATACTGTAGATAAGGGGATCGAAAGGCCTAGAGAGATTGGAATGCTAGAGTGGATCTAGCATGTAAGACCTGCTCATGCACCCCAGGAATGTCCAGAGGACACACCTTTCACCAGGACTCTGAGGAATAAATTTGTGAGACCAACTCCATCTTCCCTGAAGAGCTCTGTGGTTGCTCTTCTCTGGAGGTCAGATATTACTACTGTTGTGATCTGTTGTCACTATTAACTGGGATCCTTAAACATACTCCATCCCCTTTGGACCTTGGAACTGAGATTTCTGGAGGAAGCCAAGGGCCCTGGATATCCTAGAGAAGGTAATACGTCCCTCAACGTCCTCTTCCACCCTTCTCCCAGCCTGGTCTGTTCAAGGGCAGCCATCAATCCCACTTACCAGAAGACTTTTTTTTTTTAGGAGGTAACAGGGATTGATTGAACCCAGGACCTTGTACATGCAAAGCAGGCACTTAACCATCGAGCTACACCTGCTCAGCAACCAGAAGGCTCCTTATTTCATCTTTTAGCCAGCTCCACATCCCTAACACAGAGTTACGAGAGACTGAGTGCTAGGGCCTAGGGCCAGCTAAAGGATTCAAGGGTCCGAGGCTGCCCCCTCATCAAGGATAACTCTCAGTGACTTTAGGGGATAGGGTAGAATATAATTTACTGCACCTGGGAGCTGAGGGCTTTGCTCTCAGCCATCAGAAATAGCAAAGTCCTGGAGAGGAGGTTGGCGATGCGGGGTGAGGAGAAGACTCCGCCTTCGTGACCACAGGGATACAAGAAGGGCCACCTCCAGGAAGAGGTCATTATATTTCTCAGCCAAAGAAACAGATTAGTCGGGAATCAGGGGGCTTCCCAGGCAGGGGAACCCAACTCTCCCCAAAGCAAGGCAAAGCATCTTTTAAAAACTTGTATAAGGATATGGCACTACCTGGCTTAAAACCACCCCCCAAATGGCCACTCCTGACCCCAGTTTATGAAACCCTCCTTGGTTGAACCCTCACCTGATCTGCCCTAACCCCATCACCCTTCCCTTGGCCTCTGCCTTTCTTCAAACACTCACTCACTTCTGCCCCAGGACCTTTGCACTCACTCCCTGCTGCCCTGGAAACACTTCCCTGGTGTCTTGAATGACTAGGTTCCTCTCTGAGTTCATGGCCTTCAGAGAGGCCTTCTCAGACCCCCTAAGACAGTGGCCCTCCTCCGGCTTCCACAACCACTTGGCCTTGTTTCATTCCCTTCCCAGCACTTAGCGCTTGCCAAAATGACTTTGCTCCATTGCCTTTACTTGAATAGAAGTCCCAGGGGACAGGGTTTTGTCTGTCTTATCAATTGCCAGTTCCCCAACCAGCACTTGGTGCATGGCTGGCACTTCGTAGGCACGTGATGAATATATGCTTGAGTGAATAAATTACCATCCAGCTGCAGCCTGTGGCTGGGAGGCCAGCGGCTGCTCTAAAGTTAGAAACATGGAAATATGAAGAGATTGTACAAGTCAATGAAGTATTGACCAGTAGCGATGGGGCCTTCAGCTGTGGGCAAGGAAGGGCTTTCTGGTCCCCTCCACTGCCTTCTTTCTTGCATGAACTCTGTCCTCCAACCCTTCACTGCTAGCTTTGCTCCTCTCCAACCTGGTTCTCTTCATGCAGCCAGGAGCACTCGCCCAGGGGGCTTTGAGAGAAGGGGGTCAAGGGTCACAGTGAGATCATCCCAGGAATCTGTACCCAAAGGGGTGGCAATTACAGATGTCATGGGTGAAGTGTTGACAGTAAATACGTATTGAGCCCTTACTGTATGTCCATCAGACTCAGAGCTTTGTGCTTTCCATGAACCAAAACCTCACACAATCCCAGAGGAGAGGTGTTATTAGGATCCCCTTGTAGAGATGAAGAAACAAAGGGTCAGGGAGGTGACATGACATTGCTGGAAATTCCCAGCTGGTAGGAGGTAGTCCCAGGATTTTTTCCCCAGGGAGTCTGAATCCAGAATTCAAGCTCTGAACCACACTGCCATGCCTGTAATTCTAAACAAACAAATGGAGGAACTCCTATGTGTTGAATGGTTCCTGTGTGCCAGCCATTTTGTTAAATGTGTACATGTGACAGTTTGAAGCTGGGATGGACCCCAGAAAAGTATGTCCTTAGAGCTGATCTATTCCTGTGGGTGTGAACCTATTGTAGGTGGTACCTTTTGATTAGGTTACTTCAGGAAGGCATGGCCCAGGGTGGGTCTTAATCCTCTTACTGGAATCCTTTATAAGAGAATGAAATTCAGAGGAAGAGAGAGAAAGTCATGAAGCCAGAAGCTGAAAGTACTGAAACCTAGAAGAGAAGAGGAGAGAGAGACCAGCAGATGCTGCCATACGCCTTGCCGAATGAGAGAGGAGTCCAGGATCACCGGCAGCCCGACTTTAGGGAGAAAGCATCGTCTGATGATGCCTAGATTTGGACATTTTCACAGCCTCAGAACTATAAGCTTGTAAGTTAATATATCCCCATTGTAAAAGCCAACCCATTTCTGGTATGTTGCATTTTGGCAGCCAGCAGACTAAAACAGTACCTCTATTATTTCAGATTAGGAAACCAAGGGCTTGAGGAGTAATGTCTCTTACCCAAAAGGTAGAGTTTGGATCTTCACACCCATTCAGAACCCAAGTTCTTTCTCCAACACCACCAGCGGGTGGGCTGGGGGGAAGTCCAGGGGCACAGTGATCTCCAGCCTGGCCACTCTTATACTCCAGGAGGGCATTCCTTACATGTCTGCAGCATCCCAGCCATCCCCACGGTTAAAGGAAAGGCAGCGCCCCCTTTCTCCAAACCCCACCATGCCCAGGGACTGGGGAGGGCCTTGAAGATATCCAACAGCCTGACCACAACACACGCTCTCAGGCAAGCACTGAAAGACGCCGTCAGACCACAGCCTGGAATGGGGACAGACACCTGTGGCAGTTTGATAATATTTATGAACTCCAAAAAGATAAGGATTTTGTTTCTAATCTTGTCTTTTCCTCTGGGCATGATACCCTTTGATTGCATTAAATTAAAAGGTTTTACATTTGCTTGAGATTAAGATTAGGGCTTTGATTCGACCACATCAGGAGGGTGTGACCCAGTGTTAAGTCCCCGCCCCCTTGGTGGGCTGATAAGACAGAGTCTCAGTCAAGAAGATGGAGAGAAGAAGATACGCAGAAGAAGACACAGAAGAGGAGAGAACTTTGATCCTGGGGCCCCAGAGAGAACTGAGCCATTCGCCTGATAGTTTATAGATGACCTTGTGAAGAGACCAGAGCAGCTGAGCCCAGAAAGAAATGAGCCCTATGCCAGCCTTCAGCTGAGATCAGAAGAAGCTGGGACCACAGAGCCTTAGGAGGAAGAAGGAAGGCTGAACCCTCACAGAGATCGGCAACCATCTTTGGTGAGAAAGTACCTCTTATGCTACCTTGAGTTGGACTCTTTGAGGCCTTGTAACTGTAAACTTCTACCCCAAATAAATAGCCTTTATAAAAGCCAACAGAATTCTGGTACTTTGCATCAGCACCCCTTGGGCTGACTAATACACCACCTCATTTTCTGGGCCTCAGTTTCCTCATCTGAAATAGGGAATAACTTTTCTCCCTCCATGCACAGGGGTCTTTGAGGTTGTGTGGGAAAGCACCCCCTATACTTTTGGTCTCACCATAAGCATACCAATTCAACCTAAGTGAGCCCATCTTTAAGGAACCTGTGCTGGGCAGATTCAGAAAAATTTGAGAGTCATTATTGATGGTGGGGAAGTATCCTCTCTTCCTCGTCTTCCAACTGGATCTTTGTAAAGGCATTTTAAATGGAGATTAAATCATAAAGCTTTAATTTAAATGCCGTTTTCTAGGAATGTGCCAACTACAGGCAGTGGCTTAGAGCCGAGCAGGTACACCAGAGTCAAAAATAGGCCACACTGGAGGTTGCCCCTTGTCTTGCTGTGAGGACATGCTCCCCAGGACCTCTTCTTGGCTCTCTCCCTCTGTCTACTCACTCTGCCTTCAGCCATCACCAGGGAATGGGCAGCAGAGCACAGGGATGGGGTGGGCATCTCGTTCTTTTAGGCCATGTGGGCAAGAAAAGGCATGAGACATCCCGGCCCAGGGAAAACTCAGATGCCCTTCTTAATTCCAGAGGGACATCTCGTGCCTCTCTGATACTAGCCCCCCTCATAGAACATCAAAGCTCTAACTAACGTAGCAACATCTTTGTGTCACCATTAGTCAGCTATTGCTGTGGTAATGCTGTGAAACAAACAACCCTAAAATCTCTGACTTAAAACCACAAACATTTCTTTTTCTTATCCATAGTCTGAGGGTCTGCTGAGGAGGCTCTGCTTCAGGCCATAGGTTGGGTTCAGGTGTGCTCCATGTGGCTAGCTTTGTGGGACCAGTGCTACCCAGGACATGCTTTTCTGTCAGTGGCTGGAAGAATAGCAAGAGGCCAATCTAAGCCACACAAACAGAATTAAAGCCGCAGCTCACATCACAACCCCTAACATTCCATCAGCCAAAGTGAGTCACATGGCCAAGCCTAACCTCAGTGGGGTGGGGATGTAACCTGAGCTCATTCTAGTGGGAGCTACTGCATAGTCACATGGCACCCCCAAAGTCTAAGCCTCTATGTTAAATCAAAAGCAGAAAAACCAAAAAATAAAAATGAAGTCACGCGGCAGGGAGGGAGTGGTTCCAAATAGGATAGGATAAGTTTAGGGTAGGTTACAGTCTTCAAGTTTATTTTCCTTTGGGGGATTCACCCCTCCCCTATTTGGAGAGGAGGCCTTGTTTGCAGTTTGGGCGCGGCCAGCCCCACTTCCAGCTCTAGACAATCAGACACCCCATCCCATGCCATAGTCATTGATTAAAGGATAGGCATATTGACCTAATTCAGGCTAATAAGAGATGCTGAATCCCACAAAAAGAATCCAGAAAGTTCCTCCCTTTCTCACTGAAAAAAACAAAGAAACATGGCATCCAAGGAGCTTCTGGCAACCAACTTTGTCACCCTGAGAGGAACCAGACTTAGGGTGAAGTGTGGAAAACAGTGCAGGGAGTGGGAAAGAAATCAGATCCTTGGGTTATGCAACTTAGCTGGATCAAGCATTACCTGAAACCTGATCTACCACTTGACTTTTCACTTATACAACCAAACACATGCCCTTTTTTATTTCTTAAAAAAAATTTTTTTTTGTTTGTTTTTGTTTTTATCACATTCCCTTTTTTAAAAATGTAAGACAGTTTGAATTTTGTTCTCCATCATTTGCCACGCAAAGATTCCTAAGTGATAGAGATATCAGAAAGGAGACAGAAGATGAGAACTGAGGTCCCTAGCTGTCATCGCCCCTGCACACACCACTGCACAAGCCCTAAACACTGGGCCTCAGAGCATCACTGGGATGTGGTCAGATCTGTTCAGCACACTCAGGGCTAGCTCATGCCCCTGGGCCCCTCTGCTGTGCCGTGGGCCTCCATAGCCCTCGTCATAGAGGTCTGTTCACCTTCTGCATGCAGCCCTTGAGTCTCTAGCTGGCCCCAGAGCCCAGAGAGTCTGGAGCTGCTGCCTCATACATCAAAGATGCTTTTGCATGGAGGGGAAAAGGTAGGTCATTTTTCAATGTGTATGTGTGTGGCTATCTTCAAGCAACCCTGAATGCCAGAGGTGGGGCTGGGGTGGCAGGGGTTGAAAAATGATTTGTCTCAAAAGGAGCTGCCTGCATCTGCCTACTCTCTCCTCCCAAGGTGGGGGCACAAGGAGGAGGGATCCAGGAAAATGGAATGTGACGGGTGTTCCCATCCTCACCCCACACACACTATAAGCAGAGCTGAGCTTGTCTCTCTCTGGACCCCAAAGCATTGACTCCATCCTGTAGCCATTGAGATAAGAGAGAACTTTCCTTCTCCTTCTCCTTGCAGTCATTGCTGATTTTAAATCTTGTTTGGTGAACGAGAGGAACAAAAAAGCCAGGTCCATTAAGTCATTTATTCCTAACGCGCCACCCATCACAAGCTGCTGGGGCAGTTAAGCAGCAAACCTGTGCTGGAAGAAAAATCAAGAAAATTAAGGGCAGGCGCGAGGGAAAGACTGACAGCCCGGTTCCTTGCACCTCCTCCTTCCCGCTCAGTCCCACCCTGAATCCTCTCGGCGTCCCTTCCCCTCCCGCCTTCCTCCCGGTCCTTGGCCCCTTCTCGTCAGGGCCCTGCCCAAGCTCTCCACGCCATTTCAGCTCCGCCACCCCCTGCCCGCGGCGGGCGTTGTCCCACTCCCTCCCTGCCCTTTGCCAAACCCCGCACTGCCCACCGCGCGGCCCCGCAGCCCGGGCAGAGAGCGCCCCCCTCAGGTCACCGTCGGTCCTGGGCTGTGGCTTCCTGGGTGACAAAGGCAAACGCCCGCGGGCGGATTAGGAGGACACCTGCGAACTTCCACCGATGACCCCAATTCCAGATTCGAACCCAGGTCTCTCCCAGGGTGAACGTGAAGAAAATGCCTAAATTAAAAGGCTAATGACTGTCTTCAGCAATTCCTTAACAGTCACTTGTATCTATTATTAACACCTTCCCACCGCAGCCCGAGCCCCGGCTCGCCGAGAGAGACACGGGTGATTTAAAGTCCCAGGTGCCAGAGTAAATAAAGCCGTGTCTGCCTTGCGGAGCTCCGCCTGCGCAGGTGTCGCCCCCACTCTGCCCACCCCTGGAGGAGATGACAAGAGGAGAAGCACGCCCCCTCCCAGGGTGGCAAGTGCTGCCGGTAGGGGGCCCCCTTTGTGGGGGGACTCCCATAGGTGGAAACTTGGGGAGGTGGCTGGGTGGGATGTGGTTAAACCAGCCAGGCCAACCTGATACCTAGGTTCTCTGTTTTAAAATACCTGCAGAAGATGATCCAAAATAAATAAATAAAAACAGACATAAAATATCTGCAGAGCCCTCACAAAGTCCTGCCACGTTTTCTTAGGGTTTGGAGAGGGCAGCAGTTGAAGCTGTGTGCCCCAGGCACCAGGAGCCCCCCAAGGGGGGGAAGATTCCGTCCTGGGCATTAATTTAAGACTGGTCTTGGAATCTGGGCCTGCCCAGGATTCAGATCGGAGGGACAGGAGGGTTTCCTGCTGGGGAACAAGATGGCCTGTGGACAGCCTGCTCCCGCAGGAACCATGTGCTGGCTCCTTGGAGAGCCCCAGGACCCTGGCCAGTGGACTCTGCTGCTCTCACATCACGCTGATCTCCAGGAATAAGACAGAGCTGGTTTCACCAGGGAGACCCTGGGGCCTTGGAAATGCCCGTGGAGGCTCTGCCCAGGCTGAGGGCTTAGAAGGAAGGGGATGAAAGAAGAGCCTGTGAGACAGAGCAGAAGAGAATCCAGAATGACAGAGCTGACAGAGGAGAGGCCTGAGCTGGCACCCTCCTCTTTGTTCACTGAGGGTCCCAGGCCAGTCAGGGCAGAGGTGGATTCAAACTCTCCTTTTCTAGCCTCACAGTCCCCCACCCACCCAGGGACCACCCCCAGAGGCCTCGAGGCCACACCGTGTTATGTTATGTTGCAGTAGCTCCCTTCAGCTCTGAGAAGAGCTTGTCCCGTATCTGTGCGCTCACGGGAGTGGGGACTGGGTCTGCCTGGAGCTCCCATGGGTCCGAGCACACAGAGGGAGCCCCATGATTGCACACAGGGTGAGTCATGTGCTGCTGCCACCCCCACCCCCACCCCCACTCCAAGGAACCAATTGTTAAAGATTCAAGATTGGCAAGGTGGGTTGTTAAACCATTGATAACCTGAAGTCAGCCACTGTGAGATTATTTACACCACAGCAGTAGTCATCAAATGCAACCAACCAGGGATTTTTTTCCTACCTCCCCCATCCCCACCCCCCCACCAAAGCAAAACACCCATAGCCTATCCTCTTAAACTGGGGTGACGCCAAACCTTCCAAATACAGGACAAGTTGAAATACTGCCTGCATTTTATTCCCTCGTTCTGTTTGCTTTTGGTGCACATGGCCCCTTACATTGTGAGGCATCCCCTGGTGAGCCCCAGGACACATCCCCTGCATCACGAGGTCCCCTGGCCTCCTTTCGGAGACAGCACCTGAAGGGTTAATTCCCCATTACCTCCCATTTCCTTCCTCTCAAAGCACCACCTCCTTGCTGGGGTTCTGGCCATACCCAGGTGGGGTATAAACACCCCCAGTGATGAATGGCCCCTGGAGAGCAGGTGATGGCAGTGATGCTACAGCCCTCTGCTCCCTCCACCACCTGTTCTGTCCCAGCTGGAAGGAGGGAAGCTAGAGGAGGGGCCTTCCGTCTGAGTCAAAGTCATCCATCCTAAGTAATTAGCTGCCAAAGAAAAAGCCGACCTGCCATATGGGAGCAGAGGTCCTTCCCACCTGCCTAGCTTCTCCAAACTCCTCCTGCCCCAGGCTTGCCTCTGGAAGCCACTGAGACAGTCAGACCTAAGGAGGCCGGAAAACCATCTGCCAGGGCTCAGGGTCTCTTTGCAGATCAAAAGCTAAGACACTCCTTTCAAGATTGCAACTGTCAGGCCCTGCCCATACCCAACCCATGTCTTCTTGCCAAGGCATGGGTTCTGGGCCTTTCAACCATACCCTCCTAGCAAGGGAATGTAAGGTGTGTTTGGCAGGCATCATTGGTCACCTGCCCAGTGTCCATTTCCTTCTTACCTGATGTTCAGGTTGATTCTTGGTGGTCCCGTGTCCCATGCCTGTGATTTGTTTAGGGAGAGTGGGAATTTGGTCCAGTTACAACCAATGACACATGAAGGGAAGAGATTTCTTTGCTTCTATGAGATAATCAGAGGAGAGATGCTTTTCTATCTCTGGGCATTATGGCATGGGGATGTGACTCTTGGAGCTGCAACAGCCACATTGTGACCATGAAGTGTGCCAGGCTGACCAACAAAGGCAGAGCAGAGACAGGGAAAGAGCAGAGCTCCCTGGTGACATCACTGGACCTCTGATTTTCCATATCTGAAGCTGTCCCTTCCCTAGACCTCTTGCAGTGTGAGATAATAAAGGTCCTTACTCATTTGGACTTGGATCGGTTACCTGCAGTGAAAGGCATTCTGACTGATGGAGAGTGAAGGCTGAACATCATCGACCCCATGTGGGTAACTGGGTTTTGATCTTGTGCCTGATGCCCGGGCCCCATCCTCTTCTCGTTTTTGTGATTTTCTCTGTAGCAAGTGAGGGAAGCGTCCCACTGAAGTAGATGCCAGCCCAGCTTCCAACCACTAGCCCAAATCCCAACTGCCAACACCTGCATTTCCTTGCCTGAGGCCTCTCTCTGGTGTCTGGAAGTCACTCTGCCCATGCGCACTGCAGGCTTGCCATCTACACTGGCTCCCAGAGTTCCAGGATTAAGTTCTCATTCCAACCCTCTTCCAGGCACTGCAGAGAGAACAGGAAACACGATGTACAGGCTCCCTGCCCTGGGGTCTCATGTTCACATGCATGGAAAAGGGTGGCAGGCAATAAGGAAGTAAATAATATCATGTAGATGGTCTTAAATACAATGATTAAAATAAAACAGGATGACAGTAGTGATGGAAAAGGGTTTGCTTTCAATGGTGAGGAAGAAGGTAAGAGAAGATCTCTCTAAGGATCAGCCAGGCAAAGAGCTGTGGGAAGGGGATTCCAGGCAGAGGAAACAGCAAGTGCAAAGGCCAGGAGGCAGAAGTGAGCATGGTAGGTCTGAGGAAAAAATATAAGCCACTGTGGCAGGAGGGAGGCAAGCCAGGAGAAAGTGGAGGCACAGAGTGTCTCAGTTTGCCAGGGCTGCTATGACAAATACCACACACTGGCTGGCTTTACAACAGGAATTTATTGGCTCAGGATTGGGGAGCTAGAGGGCCAAAATCACAGTCTCAACAGGCCAAGCTTCCTCCCCAAGTCCATAGCGTCCCGGCGCTGGCTTGCTGCCATCCTTGAGGTTTCTTGGCCATGTCTCTGCCTCCCGTCACGTGGCAACCTCTCTCTCCTTGTGTCTGCTCTTCTGGTTTCAACTGACTTCCAGCTCTACCCTGTGGCCTTTCTCTGGTTTCCGTCTTCTCTCTATAAGGTTTGCAGTAATATGGGCTAAGGCTGTTTTAGTTTGCTAGGCTGCTGTATTAGTCAGCCAAAGGGGTGCTGATGCAAATTGCCAAAAATCTGTTGGGTCCCATAAAGGGTATCTATTTGGGGTAGAAGCTAACAGCTACCAGGCCCCAAAGAGTCCAACTCAAGGTACCATAAGAGGTAGTTTCTCAACCAAAGTCATTTGCCACGTGTTGAGCAAGATGGCTGGTGATGTCTGCAAGGGTTCAGCCTTCCTCTTCCTCTTAAGGCTCCATGGTCCCAGCTTCTTCCAATATCAGCTGTAGGCTGGGATGTCTCATCTCTCTCCCAAGGCTTTTTTCTCTCCAGGCACAGCTGCAGCTGTAGGCTATCAGGCTCATTCTTTTCCCAGGGCCTCTGCCTATGGAGCCGTCTCTATTCCTCTGTCTTCTTCTGTGTATTTACTTCCCGGGGCTCCAGCATCAAAACTCAAACTCTCTCCTTTGCCGTGTTGTTTTCTCTGTGAGTTCCCGCCCACCAAGAGGACTCAATGTCCTACTGACATGGCCTAATCAAAGCCCTAATTTTAGTTTAATCAAGTAAAAGTGAAACCCTGAACTTAATACAATCAAAGGGGAACATGCCCAGAGGAACAGACCAGTTTACGGATATAATCCAATATCTATTTTTGGAATTCATAAATAATGCCAAACTGCTACAGCTGCCAAAAGCAATACACCAGAAATGGGTTGGCTTTTACAATGGGGATTTATTGGCTTAGAAGCTACAGTTCCAAAGCTGAGAAAAATATCCAAATCAAGGCATCACCAGGTGATGCTCTCTCCCCAAAGACTGGCTGCTGGCAATCCCAGACACCTCTGCCATGTGGCAAGGCACATGACGGCATTCGCTGGTCTTTCCCTTCTCATCCAGGTTTCATTGCTTTCAGCTGCTGGCTTCGTGGCTTGCTTTCTTTTCCTCTGAATTTCATTCTCTTATAAAGGACTCCAGTAAGAGGATTAAGACCCACTCTGGGCTATGCCTTACTGAAGTAACCTAATCAAAAGTTCCCACCCACAATAGGTTCATACCCTCAGGAATGTATTAACTTTAAGAAAATGGTTTTATTTAATTTTTTTTTTTTTTTGAGGGACTGGGGTCAGGAATTGAACCCGGGACCTCACTTGTGGGAAGCTGGCACTCAACCACCGAGCCACATCTGCTTCCCTGAGCTGGCCCTTTCATTTGTTTTGCTTGTTGTTGCTCCTGTTCCTACAGGAGTCACTGGGAAGTGAACCCAGGACCTTCCATGTGGGAGGCAGGAGCTCAACTGCTTGAGCCACATCTGCTCCCCAAGAAGATGATTTTTGAGGGTCCATCAAGCTTCAAACCATCATAAAGGCCTACTCTGATTCAGTTTGGCCACACCTAAATAAGATCTTAGGAGATTCTATTCACAAATGAGTCTATACTTTAACTGATACGACACCTTCAAAAGGTCCTATTTATAATGGGTTCACACCCACAGGAGTGCAAATTAAGATTAAGAACATGCCTTTTTGGGGGATACATGCTACCATCTACCAGAGTGAGGTGAAGGGCCATGTAGAGGTCAGGCCAGGTAGGCTCCCACATGGCGTGAGAAAGAGTTTATGGGTTCAGGGGCAACGGGAATCCTCTGTAAGGTTGCTAGCAGGGGGAAGCCCTAGTGCTCTAAGTGCTAAATAGAAACTGGATGGGTACAAGAGGGAATTCAAGAGGCCAGCTAGGGCTCCCTCAGTCATACAAGTGGGAGATGCTGGTACCTGGATCTCCGTGTTTTGTAGTGGGGAAGCTTCCATTGGAAAACCTGCTTTTTCCCTCTTTCTGCCTAGGTGTGGTCTAGGTGTGCTCTTGCCCCATTCCTTCCTGGGGCTGGAAATTACCCCTAAACTCAAGACCAAGGCCTGAATCCCTGTTAGCTCTGGATGCTTCCACACTGCAACCTGCCCCTGCCCCCTTCCCTTCCCCCCACCACCAGGGATCACTCTTGCACTCGTGGCTGGGTATCACCCATAGCCTCCCAGCCTTGCCCCACTGCATGCCCAGTTCCTGCCTGCCCCACTAACGAGCAGGTATCATTGCAGATCCCAGCACCTCTTTTCTAGGCTTTCCCATCCAGCCCTGAGACAGGATGGTCCAGGTGAACAGAACCCTGCCATGCCCTCAGTCCTTGAAGGGCCTGGGAACAGCCCTTCCCAGGGCCCATGGCCATGATCATTTAGTGATGCCATGGGCTTGTGCAGCAGCTTTCCTTGCACTTCTTCAAACCCATCACCCACAGTATTTTCCACTTGCTCTCCATTGAGAAACACTTGACAGAGCAAAAGGACGTGGTTCAGTCCTGGTTTATTGACAGGCTGTGCAGATTGGAAGGTCTGCACATTTTTCAGGAGCACAGAGTACCAGAGCCCATCGGCACTGTTAGGGAAAGGCCTGGACGCCTTGTGCAGAAGCAAGCCTGCAAGTTCATGGCTGCACATCTCTGCCGTGAAACAGGGCACTGCAGACCCATGGGGATGGCTGTGAGGGAAAACCAGAGGAGAGCTTTTCTCTGTCTCCTGAGGGTGGTGAACCCAAGGACAAGTCAGAAAAGATTCTACTCCTTGAGAAGAACTCAAGAGGAACTGAGAACTCTATTCTGGAGAAAGAGAACAGAAACATAGTGGGCAAATCTTTTCACCTCTCTCTGTAGAACGGGATATAATTCCCCTCTTGCAGGGTGGCTGGTGAGATCATGGATATGAGTTCCTTTAGAGCAGGGGTTCTTAACCAGGGTTCCATGGACCCCCAAGGGATCTGTGGAAAGATTTCAGGGGGTCTGTGAGCTTGAACTGAAAAATTTAAAAAACAACACTATTCTTGTGGGGATGTGTTGGTGCAGGTGTGATATATTTATTAAATAATACACAGTATAGTGTGGACTTAGTAAGCAGTCCGTGGTTTTCACCTGACTGGCAAAGGGATCCACTGATCAAAAAAGGTTAAGAACCCCTGCTTTCGGGAGTCTGGGGTATCCCCCAATAGCCATTCTCCCCTCCCTTGGATTTTTAGCTGAGCCCATGGCTACCTGGAATCAGACTCTTCCCAGCCTCCCTTGCAGCCCTTTTGGTCACATGATTAAGTTCTGACCAGAAGGCAGTTCTGGGAAGTGTCCTGAAGGCAGGACACACCTTTCTTTGTTCCTTTTCAGCCATCTCAGACAGGAAGTAGAAGCCACTTGATAAAAGATGGTTGTGCAGCAAGAAAGGATGATCCCTGCTGACTTTGAGAAGCCTTCTTCACTAGCCCTCTAGGCCGGCAACTGATGGAGAGAGTGTTCCTACCCAACTCCTGAAGGGCACGGGTCAGGGCAGCCACAAGATCAAAGGACACACTGGACACTGGGTGAGACATGAGCTTTATTGGGACTTACGAACAGGAGAGACTCTCTGATGGCGGCTGGTAGAGAATGAAGATAGCACTCTGCAAAGAGGCCAGAAAAGGAGGGGCAATATAGCAGAACAAAGACATTCCATAGGGTACGAGAGCAGAGTTTTTGCAAGAGTTACATGAAGTGCATAAATGGGGTGTTTGGTGATGTTATCACAGGAAGAGAGTATACAGGCTTGAGGAGATTAGAGTTTGCAGTACCATCTGCACATTCTTTCCTCCCAGGAGGCTTGTTAACTTTTTAACTAGTGAGTGTCCAGTTTATGCTGCAGCTACATGCTTTAGGCTGTGTTTCATTTAAGGGGAGGGGAGCAGCCTGGGCCCTGGGCTTCCACACAGAGAAACAAACTTCCACCCTGGTGAAGGCACTGTTTTATCTTGGGGTGGTTTCTATCACTCCCAGCTGAACCTAATCCTCGTGCCTAAGAGACTAAAACCTAGATCTGCCTATGCCCACAGCCCAGGCCCATCCACCTCACCCTACAGCTCCATTAAGTCCTGACAGGGATGGGTATCGTTTGAGAACTGCCAAAGAGCAACCCAATAAAAGCAGGTGGACGCTCCAAGGCTGAGTTCCAGGTAGATGCTGGCAGACCGCCCAAGCCGGGTTTCTGGGACAGCCTGGAGTTCTGGGGCTTGAGAAGGACAGAAGAGCTTGCAGAATAGAAAGGCTAAGGGCGTGAGGCTGGCTGGAAATGACTTGCTGGCTGGCTTACATCTAGCATCCGGGAATGGAGGAAGTGAATTCTCAACAGACCCACACACAGTTAGAAGAACATGGTAATGAGAGACTGTGGAGGTCACCCCCCATCAGTGGCCAGTGAGGGTCGCTCTGTACCCCCAACCCAGGGAGGAACCAAAGGGCTCCTCCCTTCCACCACCTGGGACCACAGAGCGTCACACCCACTGGTGGGCCACGCACTGGACGTCTGTTTTTCTGCAGCCCAGCACCTGTTCACCCTTTTCAAGGCTAATAGCACCCAATTTTCCTTTGGGAATCCCTCCCTTCGGCCCCCATTTCTGTCCCTGGGTTTCAAGAGCAGGCGGCTCCATCCCAGGGCCCTGCTGCCGGCCACATGACACAGGCCTGGCCAATCAGAGTAGTTCTCTTTCCCTCGCCATCTTGATTGCTCAGGGGTGAGCATGTGACCCGCAAAGAACCAATGAGACTCAATGAGACTTTGGCTGAGTAGGTTCCAAGAAAAGCAGCCTCTTTTTTTCCCCTTGGATTTGCATCTGAAGGGTACATGGAGCTTCAGGATGAGGCAAACGTGGAAATGCACAGAATCAAGAGACAGAGAGGAAAATCTTGATCCTAGATGGATCCAGGCCTGAAGCTCCTTACCCCCGGACATAGATATCAATAAATTTCTTCCCACCACCACCCAGAAATACTTACCTATATGCATTCTAGTGAAGCAGGCTAGTAAAATAGGGAATCAATCAATAGATGGATCTGGAACCTGGCAAGAAGTCCACGTGGATATCAATACCCCCAAGATGGCTGTTGGAAAACCTTTGTAAGATTCAGCCATTCGGAATGAGGTTTCCTCTGGAAGCCAGGAGAAGCCCGGGATAGTCTCCGGGGACCTTATCATTGGGCATTCCTGGGGGATTGATGGGTGGGATAATCAATCAAAACAGCAAACAGCTGGAACTCCTCCCACGCCATTAGCAAAGGGGTGGAATAATTAATGTTTTAAAAAGCAAGCACAAAGGCCGAACCTCTCTCTCTCTTGCCTTCTGCGTCCTGCTCTTGCTGTGCACCACCCCTCCCACCCCCAGCATGGATCAACAAGCAAGTAAAACCTGGGCATTTATAATCTATAATGGGAAATTATAGTCTGTAAATTAGCCCTCTTTATCACTCTTCAGCCCCTTCCTCTCTACCTGGGACCTAGGATCTGTTATTTTCTCCCATTTCTCTTCCCTCCCTACCTTAATAAATTATTGGCCTAATCGACGTGGCGTGCTCTTGAAATTCATTTCTGCAGCATAGTCAAGAACCTAAACAAAATCCGGTAACACTAGTGTCTCCAAGTGGGTTGCTATTTCTTCTCCAGCTGGCAAAACCGCCCTGTAGTGTTTTAAGGCCAGTTTCAACAGTCCCTCACCTGCAGAAGCCAGCTTTCTTCATCCCCTGCCTCAATTGAGCATGCATCACCCTGTCTGCTCCACTACCCCCATAGGAGTCCCACAAGGCCAGGTCCAGTGCCTCCATCTCTGCGTCCGTCATCCAGCAACCAGTAGGAGCTCACTAAATGCTGGTTGAATAGATAAATGAATGACTGCAGAGAAACAAGCTAATCGTTCATCAAGTTTATGGATGACATGAAATTGGGAGCAGTTTCTAGCCAGAGGTTAGAATCGTAAAGCAGATTGGCTTTCACAAATGAGAGCTGTGGCAAGGCAACGTCGGAATTGGATGATGTTCATTAAATAACTAGTTTGAAGAAGTCATCGCTTCCTGTGCAAGTTCCAAGACAGAATGTGAGTGGCAGGCTGGACCCGGAGAGAAAGAAGTTGGCCATTGAGGATTAGTTTTAAAACGAGTTTGATGGTTGAAATCGATTCTTGGGCTGGCAACCAACAAGACCCTGGCAAGTCCTTCGGCCTCAAACCACTCCTAACTCTGTATTTGGGGAGACAGAGAAGGGGAAGAGGAAGCAGAAAAAAAAAAAAAAGGCATGTAAAATAGTTAAAGGGAGGACAAATCAGAATTCTGAAGTTGAGAGTTACAAAAACTGGGGTCACTGTATCTGGAAGGAAAAAAGAGAATAAAAAATTTCCCCAAGTGGACTTTTTAGAAGGGGTGCCATCCCCAGAGGGAGAAAGGCAGCCCTGCTCCCTCCTGGAGGGCCCCTAGGCCCCAGAAGGAGAATGATGAGCGGAAAGGAGTAGGCATCCGCCGCCTCCCTGCCCCCACTGCAGCCTTCCAAGCCGTCGTCCCCCCTGCTGTTTATGCTTTTATCGTTTGCAATGAAAGACGATGATGTGTGTGTGCTGTATTGATTGTGCCTCTTAGATTTTTATGTCGTTGTGGAAAGCGGCAATTATGATCGCCCATTCTGGAAGGAGTAAATGGCCCCAGGAGAGGACGTGGCAGGGGACAGGAAGCCCCAGATGGCAGCCCTTGGGGTCCCAGCTCAGGAGCTGGGGTGGGGGGAGGCAGGGCACCTGGGGAGGGGTTGATTGGGCCTGAGAAGGGGCAGGCATCTCTCCAAATCAATGGGCCCTTTAGCCTAGGCTGTAGACATTTATTAAGTGCCTGCGGTGTGCCAGGTACTCCGGAGATTGCACCACGCCCCTCTGATAGCCCTGCTGTGGCTTCTCTTTTCCATTTAGAATAAACCCCATTCTGCTTACCAAGATATATGTCATCTGCTCTCCGCCCACCTCTCTCTGTTCTCTAGTCCTCACTTGCTGCCCTGCAGCCACCTGGCCTTTCCTGGCCAGCCCCACCAAGCTTGGCCCTGTTTCAAAGCCTTTGCCCTGGCTGTTCCCTCTGTGGAATGCTCTTCCCCACACACTCTGTACTTGTCCTTATCTTGGCACTCAGGTTCTCAGCTCAGATATCACCTCCTCACGGAGTGGTATGCTGAAGACCCCATCGTCATGTCCACATCACTATCACATCACCTTTTCTTTGTAGCACTTTTCACTCAGGTATATTTTTCTCTGCTTATGGATTTATCATGTGTCTTTCCTACCAAAATGTAAATACAAAAAGAATAGGGATAGTATCTCTTGCTCTCTATCTTGCCACCACACCTAGAAGAGTTCCAGGCACACAACACGAGTATAATGAACGTGGATAAATATTATTAGCTCCAGTTAATAGTAGAGGAAACTGAGGCTTAGAGAGTATAATAGTTAGGACTGTTAAGTTCCAGAGTACCCAACTAATATCCAGAGGTGGGTGGTTGCTGACATTGGTTCAACTGCTCAGTAACATCCTTCCAGGCCAAGGAACTTTCCATTTTTCTGCCCAGCTTTTCTTAGCACATTACTCTTAGCTGGCCCCTCATGGTCAAATTGTGGCTGCTGCTGCCACTGACATCACAATGGCATTCAAAGCAGGAAGGAGTGGAGAAGGTAAAATTCTGATTTAGCCAAGTCTTTCCCCCTTCTTGCTGGGCCTTTTCCATTCACAGAACACCCTTCAGCAGGCTTCTACCTCACTAGTCAGATCTGTGTCACTTGCTGCAAGGGAGGTTGGGAAACTGAACTCTCCAGGCTCCACAGTAGAGGAAGGGCAAAGGAAAAGTGGGTTGGACAGGAGTGTTGAGTGAGCCAACCTCAGTGACAAGCCACAGAGAGGTTAGGTGAGTTGCTCATGGCTGCCACACAACTATAAGCAGCACAACTGGGATTTGAGCCCACATTTGTCTGATTCCAGGGCCCCTGCCCTATCCCCCTGGTACTTCCTTCCTGGCATTTGGGTCAAAGAGAAAAGGCACTAGCGCAGAACCAGAAATGCCATTTGTTCTTTAACCTGGCATTGCAGTTCTGTCGATGCTGGTCTTTCTTGATGATCTTGCACTGTTTCACACACACACACAATCCCCCACCCGGGGCTTCCTAACCCCACCCAGTCTTTCCTCCTCTGTCCCTTTGTACATGTTGTTCTTCGTCAACTCTGCTCATTCTTCAAAGACCAGCACAAATGTCACCTCCTCTGAGTCTTCCCCTTTTCTCGCTCAGTCATGTGGCATTCGCAGTTTGCCTGAGATAGTTCTAGTTGTTAGGGACCCATCAGTGAACAAGGAAAGTGAAGTCCTGCCCTCATAGAGCTAACATTCCAGAGGAGGGGATGGATAACAAACAAACAAGAAAATAAATAAGATTGTTTTATAGAGGAGAAGTGTTGTGATGAAAACAATACAGGATGACGTGTTAGAGAACTTGGGGGTTGTGGAAGGCTGAAGAAGGATGTTCCCCCAGGGATGTTCATGTCCAAATCTCTGGACAGTGTGACTATGTTACATGGCAAAGAGGAATTAAGGTTGTAAATCCGCTGGCCCTGAGCTGAGGTCCTAACATTGGTTAAATTGCTCAGTGACATCCTCAAAGGCTGAGGAATGATCCAGCTTTCTACGACGCTCTTCTTAGCTCATTATTCTTAGCCTGCCCCTCATGGTCACAAGGTAGCTGCTATTGCTCCCAACATCACTCTGACATTCAAAGCGGAAGGAGACCCAAGGATCCTTATCAGTGGAGGAGGGAGAAAGAAGAGAAAGAAACTCAGCCCAACATTTCTGTCTTTAACGATGAAGGAATGGGGTCACAAACCAACAAAAGTGGGTGGTCTCTAGACACTGGAAAAAGCAAGGAAGTGCATTCTCCCCTAGAGCCCCCAGAAGGAACGCAGCCCCACCAACACCTTGGTTTTAGCCCATTTCCGACTTCCAACCTCCAGAACTATTAGAGAATAAATGTGTGTTATTTTAAGCTGCTAAATTTGTGACCATTTGTTACAGCAGCAACAGGAAACTAATACAGGGTTGTCACTTTGTCTGAGGGAAAGACCAGAGGTTTCTCCGAGAAGGTAACAATGAAGGTGAGAGCTGAATCCGTTTATATCCTTCTATTGGCACATTGTTACTTTCTTTGTAAGAACCTCAAAAATAGAAACTTTACCTGATTCAGCTTTGTACACCCACTACTTAACAGAGACCCAGCAGAGACTAAGTGTCAGTAACTTTTATCCTCGTGGCATCTTTGTTCCATTTTGTTTATTTTTTTTTAAATACAGTAAAAAAAAATGCTTGTATGTGTGTAGTCCATGAATTTTAGAACATGTGTGGCTTCGTATTGTCACCACAAACGGAATACAGAACAGTTCCATCACCCCCATTCAATCCCTGTGTGCTGTCCCTAACTCCTGACAAACCCATACCCATAACCCATAACAACCACTGACCCATTCTCCAGCACCATAGCTTTATCTTTTCAAGAATGTCCCATAAATGGAATCAAAGTTATGTAGCCTTTGGAAACTGTCTTCTTTCACTCAGCATAATGCCTTTGAAATTCACCCAAGTTGCTGCATAGAACAATAGTTTTTTATTGCAGAGTTTATCCATTCACCCATCAAAAAACATTGAGGTTGGATTGTTTCCAATTATTGGCAATTACCAATAGACCTGCTATAAACATTTGTGTGCAGGTTTTTGTGTGAACGTAAGTTTTCATGTCTCCATGGTAAATACTTGGGAGTGAGATTGCTGGGTCATATGGTGTCTTAGTTTGCCACAGGGCTGACAATGCAAAGTACCATAAATGGGTTGGCTTTTATAATGGGGATTTTATTCAAGGTAAAAGTTTACAGTTCTGAGGCTGTGAAATGTCCAAATCAAAGCACCATCCGAGATGCTTTCTCACCAAAGTCAGCTACTGGTGATCCTGGTGTCCTGCCACATGGTGAAGATGATGGCCGATCTCTGCCAAGGTCCCTGCTTTCGCCTCCAGAATCTACCATCTCCCAGAGCTCAGCTTTGGGCAACCAGGCATAGGGCTTGTCTCTTTCCAGGCCTCCTCTCAGTCTTGGCTGCTCATTAATTGTAGCCCAGTAAAACCCAAGGTTCTCCGCCCTCTTGCTGGAGACTCAACCTAAGTCACGCCTCACTGACGTTGTCCAATGAAAAGGGTTTCACACCCACAGGAATGGATTACTTCAAAAACATAATCTTTTTCTTTTTGGGGATTCATAAAAGGAATTCAAACTGGCCTATATGATAAGTAAATATTTAACTTTATAAGAAACTGTCAAATTATATTCCAGAGTGGCTGTACTATTTTACATACCCACCAGCAATGTGAGATTTGCAGTTGCTTTTCATTTTCTCAGCCGCATCAGCACTTGGTATTGTCAGCATTTGTTATTCCAGCCATGCTAATAGATATAGAGTGGTATTTCATTGTGGTTTCAATTTGCCTTTCTCTAACGGCTAGTAATGTGAATATCTTTTCATGTGCTTATTGGCCATCTCTCCTCTTTGAAGTGTCTTTTGCCCAGTTCTTCATTAGTTGGTTGTTTTCTTACAGCTGAGTTTCAAGTGTTCTTTATACATTCTGGTTCCAAGTCCTTTGTTGGATATGTGATTTGTAAATGTTTTCACCAAATCTGTAGTTTATCTCTCCATTCTTTTAACAGGATCTTTCTCAAAGCAAAAATTTTAATTCTGATGAAGTCTGATTTATCCTCTTATGGATTGTGCTTTTGGTGTCATATCTAAGAACTCTGCCTAATTCCAGGTCACAAAGATTTTCTCCTATGTTATCGTCTAAGAGTTTCAGAGTTTTATGTGTTACATATAAGATTTATGAACTATTTGGAGTTCATTTTTATGTGAAATAGGTTTAAGTCAGATTCATTTCTTGCCTGTGATTATATTTCATTTTAACTTACCCATTGTGCTTTTAATTATATTTTTATTATATTCCTTCATACAGTTTTTCTAATGGTCACTCTAGGGATTACAACAGACATATGTAATTTTTCCCAGTCTACATAGAATTAATATTTTACTACTTCTTGTGGAATGTAGAAACCTTACACTATAGGTAAGTCCTTTTATCCTCCCCTTTTGTGTTGTATTTATCATCTGTATTACATATACATTCATTAAAAA